>JAZGTK010016933.1:0-12493 GCA_036877625.1 Ambastaia sidthimunki
TGATCTCTCGGGTGGAACAGCCGTGATGAGCACGTTTTATTTGAATTATTTGAATATTTCCCTCTTTGTCAGACTGTTTGTCACAGTGGGAAATGACTCTTACGCCGTCTGCTGTGGTGTTTTATAGAGAACAGAGATTAGAGGTAAGGAATGAAGCGCTGTGTGTTGTCTATCAGCGCTCGGCGGTCAGGTGAGGAACGCTGAATGACAGATGAGGTGAAGTTAATTGAAACTGCTCTGTTACATTAAGAGGGTGAGCACTGTTCTTGCTTTCATATGCTAGACTCCCTTAGGCTTGTTTTTGCCATGTAGATTGATTGATATCATTTATGTTGATGGTATTTTTTGGCTTGCAAACATTATAAAGTCCATAATGTGTGTGTTTCTGTTACAAAAATGTTAATACACTTGTATGTTTGTGTAGTAAATAGTTAAAGATGTGACAGAACAGATAAAAGCTTACTGGGCAACTGGAGTTATCATGAAATGATGCTATTAAAAACTTCTTTATTGTAAAAGTTCAATAATAATATAAATATTAATAAATTATATTAAAAACAACATCATGCAACTTTTATGTTTTTAAATTAATGAATCAATTAAAATATACAAAAATTTTAAAGCTGCAGTCTGTAACTTTTGCCTCTCTACTGCCATCTCTGTTTGAAATATAAAATTGCAGGTTACTTTATGTCCTTTTCTTTATTGATTTTGAAGTCAAATGAGACTGAAATTTCCTGGGAAATCCAACCCATTCAAATTATGAATCATTATTTTAAACTTACCGTTGTGATGTGTTGAGCAATGATCTGGCATGTGCTTGCTCAATATACTTGCTGTTTTAAAACAACAAAGTTCGAGATTGCAGCATTAAGGAAATGAGGAAGAACATTTTAATGAGAGCAGTGAGCTGTTTTGTTTGCGGTTAATATTAACGACAGAAAATTGCCACAAATTGTATTTTCGTATCTGTTTACATTCACTCAAACAGAACTGTAATTAAAACAATAACTGTAAAACAACAATAATTGTGATTGTTGTTTGTGTGTTTTAGTGATCACTCCCCTATGGAATAAGTTGAATGCCAATATGCATTTATGGTAAGGACACTTTCTATATTTAAACAGTAATTCATATAATTATTTAATGAAAGAGAAATCAGACTGGTAGTTCATAGTGTTTGCTACATTTTTCAATGCAAATGTGCTTATTTCTACTGTATACGCTCTACTGATGTTTCTTAGCGGTCATCTTAAATAGTGTAAAATGAATCAGAAGTCTATACCACACCGTGGGAACATCTTGGCCCAGAACATTGATTCACAGAATATGCTGGAATTTTCTGGACAGTAATGTTGAAATGTATTCGTTATACCATCATGACCCTGCTGTATACGTTTAATTAGCGTATAAAGGTACAATTTCCTCCCTCCTCACAGGAACCCTGACTGCAGTGTCCTACAGAATATGAAGGATGTGTTGGAGATAGAATTTCCATCGCCCACCACCCACGAAAAATCTGTACGTTGCATATTTTCATCTCATATGCTGCCACTTACAATTAGATTCACCGCGGCTTCACATCTGAAGCTTGCTGTGTTTTCTGTTTATGTTTTTTTATCATTGGGAAAAGCTGGCTACGGATTTCCTTTAAATGGGTTGTTTACTGATAAGATCATTACAATAACAAAGGTGGCAGAATCTACAGCACTATCAAGAGCTGTTTAATCATAGCTCCAGCATTTATATTTGTTTCCCGTCTGCATTTTTATGCCTTCTCTCTTTTAGCTCGCAGGTTGAAAGGACGCAGTGTTAATTCACAGTCTGTACTGCAGATTAATACTTGACCATCATTAACATTCTGAAGCGAGAAAAGTTCACTTGACCAAATGTTGAAATTGTGTCTTCCATCCTTTTAATGGATTGCTCAGGATAAAAAAAAGTCTTTAATTATCTGAACAGCAATATGCAAACACGGACAGGAGGAGGACAGAATGACAAGATTCTCCAGCTGGATGAGGCTTTCGTTAAGCAGAAGGATTCTGTGAAGTGGGGGTCAAGCACATATAGTGATGATAAGCCCACCTGAGTCTCCTTATCCTGTGAAAAACAAATATAGGCACCATGTATTACAGACCCCCCAGCAGGAAGAGTAAATTGCAAATGGAGATTTTAGGATCAAACTGCTATATTAAATCTCAGAAAAAACAATGCTTTCCTTTTATTAGTATTGTAGTATTATATTTTAGGATGCTTTAAGGTGTTTTTTCTTGTATAAAAAAAACAAAAAATAAATCAGCTATTTGTGTGCTATTTGACTTTATGAGGTTGGTAATGAACGTTTTCTAAAGGTTAAGTGCCTCCCTTTACTGACCATTTGTTTGAATAAGAAAAATATATATTTAGGAGTTATATATTTAGGCACTGGTTTATACACTGGTTATATATTTATATGGAGGGTGCCTCTAGTTATTATGGGGTTTACTTCCTATTATTGTTAGCTTATTTACTGTGCTGACAGTCTGAGTTGAACTGAGTGAAAACCTGTCTGATGTTGTTGTTGTACTCAGAGTTTCAGTGTTGAGTGTGGCATCTGCTACTCTTATCGGCTTGAGTCAGCCATTCCAGATCAGGTCTGTAATGACCCACGCTGTGGCCAGCCATTCCATCAGGTCTGTCTCTATGAGGTAAGAGCTTTCAGATTTAACAACCAATAATCCTTGCCCTATTTAGAAACCAAAAAACTACCTTAGGTTATTTCTATAAATAAAACAACCATATGAAGAACAATTAACATTAAACAATTTCCTAAACGTTTTACACAATAAAACATTTTTATTTTTAATACATTAAATCCATTATCTGCTCTTGATTTGTTTGTCACCAGTGGCTCAGAGGTCTGCCCACCAGTCGCCAAAGCTTCAGCGTTGTGTTTGGAGAATGTCCTTACTGTAGCAAGGTAGTCTTTTCTACTCTATAACATGAACATATATACAAAAAAAAGACAATACTCAAACTGTATTTAAAGAAAGGACTTTATTTAAACTAATATTCCCAATAAAATACTTAATACAGCTCATTAGTAAGTTCATTTTGAAATGCAAAGTGTTAATATTTCTTTTTTTTTTCAAAATTCATATTTCTCTCTTTCAGCCCATTACTGTGAAAATGGTCACACAAAACCTTTAACTACAGTGTCTTCATTCAGAGCAATACTCTACAGCTCTGTCATGATCAGAGAACTAGACCAAAGCAGTGGATTCATCGAAACAGAGTCGAGAAACACCAACGGCAGTCAATATCATAACAAAGAAAAGAATCAAGACCCATTTCTCCCTGATTGACCTGATACCAAATTCTACCCAATTTTCTGCTTTCCTGAAGCCACCCCTCTCTGTAACTATACAGAGTCTGTTCATTTTCCCATTCACAAACATCATTCCCAAGTGATCTCCATCATCATCTTCCGATCGGTTTCACTGTAGTTCCCCCGGTAGTCGTCTTCTCAGCTGGGTTCTCTATGATGGTCATTTGGTGCCCAAGTGTATCCACGCTGGTGCTTATAGTTTTTTCTTCCCCTCCCGGTTATCCAATCCTCATTCTCATAAAAGTCTGCTTTCCTCCTTACCTGTTTAATAGTTACCTCTTCACAATATAAAACATGTACATGTGAGGACAGGATTGTTGTATCTGTTGATATACTTGCTGTATCAAAGAAATAAACATTGCAAATCATATTTGTATTTCCTGGAACTGATCTGTTTGTAGTGCTATGAAAACATTAATTGTTAAAGTGTCTGTCGTGCCCCTGCTCCTGTTATACGATGAGTTCGTGGAGGCACGGCCTCTACCTCATCAGTGGTGTCTTCATCATGCTCTCTGAACACAGGCTTTTGCCAGGAACTTCCTTTGGCAGCTGTGTTAGCTCTGTAAGGTCTCTGTAAGACATAACAAAAAGCAAAGCAGGATTTCAATAAGACTGTATTAAACCACTGTGTAATGTTACAACCACATTTGTATGTGTGAAACAGGGATGGTTCACAATGGGGGCTAGTCTAAAACAACTGGCTAGTCAATTAATAGTAGATCTAGATTTTTACTTTTTAATTATGTTTTGAAAGTGCTTTTTCTAATTAGCATGCTGTGCTGTAGCGTTTAGACGGTACAATTAAATACTCTTTAAAAAGTTGAGTCTTTAAATTCATCCCACTGCTACAGCCAAACACAAAAGCGTTTTCATGACCTTAGAATTATACCTTCTCTGGGTCTCTTGTTTCATTCTGCTCCAGACTGCCCCCAACAACTCTTCCTCATCATCATCATCCTCCACTGCCACAGGTTTGGTCTGGTGGTTTTTCCTGGTAGTAGGTTTGGGTTGGTTTACAATCTGTGGGAGGTTAAGGTCAATTAGATTTAGAGGAGTTTACTGGCTTTTGTCGGTAAGCAGTTTCTCTTGTGAATGCACAATGCTCTCTCTCTGACCTGGATCAGAGGAGAAAACCTGCCCTGATTGATGACATCTACTGCTCTGCCTTAGGTGGCAACTGTCCAAACTAAATTTGGCCAGAGATAACCACTGAGGTCAGCTGTAAGCAAGATAAACAGGAGTGTTGGAGTGACAAGAGAAGCTTCATCCTGCCTGAGGTGGTTTCAGGGGAGCCAGGACACGAGGGGGACATTCATGGTGTTGTTTTAGCTTTTATTCAAAGGATTTGTAGCTAGAGATTCCAGAAGGAGATGAACACAACCACAGAGAAAAATGTGACTACAAAGAAAATCCTAATGCCCTTGGTGTTGAAACTGATGCTTTCCATGTGTGCAAAAGCTATGGTCAGAGGAAAAAGACAACCAGTTCTGCACAATGCTTTGTAGGGATTCTCAGTACATTGTTCAATAAACGTTCAAATATGTTGATGCTGTAATTGTCAGCCAGACAGTTTGCTCATTGAAGCATCAGTTCAGAGGAGAAGATCAAATAGAAGATCAAATTTAAAGATCTTCTAAACTTTGTCAGGAGATACATGACAATCCATTGAAGGTAGCTCATTACTAATCAAACACTGGCCAACATCTTTTTTATATGAAACTGTAAACAAGTTTCTGAAAATGTCTATTTTTCAAATCAGCATTTGTATGATTTATTTGATTCATGCCTCATTTGCCAAACATTTTTTTAAACTACAACGTGTTCATTTGGTTATTGTGCTGAGTGCCTTCAATATCAAGACATGAGGAAATGGTAAGTGACACTCTAAACAGCGTATTTACCAACCCCTCTCAAAATCCTCCACACAGAGCCCTCTCTACTGAACCACAGATCAAACTGCTGGACACCTCAACATAAAGATGAGAGGCAATTCTAACTGGTGATCTTTTGGCCTCTGCAAAATGTGTGTATTCAACAGCCCCAAACTGGGTTGCTTGGGTTTTCATAAAGTTCAGCAGTTCAAGTTTGCAGTGAACTGAAGTGATTTCAGTGAAATTAAGGCCCCATTTCAGACCTCTTGTCATCTTATAAGCCATTCGGTAAGGCTAGCGAAGGTTAACTTATGACACCACAGCCAAGGTTCCCCAGCTCATTCCCTTTGTACAGGAAAAAAAGCCATTCTTGCCTCCTACCAAAACTGTCAGCTACTCAGAGTGACTGAGACAAAGTGTAGAAATCCAGCATGATGTATTCTAAGCTGTTAACTGCTGAATGCACATGTAGTATAGGAACTGAAATACAAGCATGCAAATGGTTGTAATAAATAAGAAGCTTTAATGAAATAATCTCTTTATGGTTTTGACACTGCATTGAGCTGCGGCCCCAGGCTGAAGGCCTTTAGTAATTCTGAGTCTGTCATCACTCTGTAAATCTCCCTTTTTTCTGGTCTACCCCAACTCACTCCAAGTCTAACACAGCCAACAGGCCAGTCTGACAGCTCAGAGCAAGAGTGGGAGTCAGTGTAGCTGGGAAAGGGTCACGGGAGGCCTCCCAAACTTAAACATCTCCTAGTCTCCCAGACAGATAAATCTGCTGCAGCCCACTGACTTTTCTGAATGCTCCAGCTCTAGCTTATCTGGTCTGTATTAGGACTACTAGGCTGCTGTGCCAAAGCATCTCACACTCACCTTTTGTGTGGCTGGTCTGGATGTCTCTCAGCCTAGAGAGGTCCAGTGGGTCCTGTAGCCCTGATTCTTACAGTATCTTCCTTAGGGCCTGGTAGTGTGGCTTTTCATTGTAGCCTAGGCCTTTTACATATAACAGGAACCTGGCAATCTCCTGACTCCTGAGGGTGAATAAAAAAGCAAGACATCTGTGGATAACATGATTTAAAATATTGCAAAAGTTAATGTATTTTCAAAATATTGATCTGCATCGCTTTTCTAGACACCTCATTATGGTCATAATGCATACTCATACATACTCCGGCTTACTAAATCGTTACATTTACATTATGTTTAGGCATTTGGCAGACAAATTTTTTCCAAAGATCAATGTTAACATTTGATCAGTACGTGTGTTCCCTGGCATCAAACCCACAACCTTTGCATTGCTCTATCGACTGAACTACAGGAACACTGTAAACTGTAAATCACTAAAATGTTTCCTTTGTACTATATTAAAGTGAGTTCTTGATTGTTGTGAAGGTGGACTGTGGTTGCAGATTTGCATAATTTACAGATAAACCCCAGCTGGACTGGTCTGCATGCTTTATGTGAATGCCTCCTGCAGTTGACCTACATGCTAACCCAACACACAGAAAGGTCTGCACGGCTGACAACCTGCATCTGCAGACTACATTTTAATGCCATGAAAACAAAAACCATATCTTCCTAACAAATGGGTGGTGGCAGGAGCACAATGTAAAAGAACCTCTCTGTTCTTACAAGAACACAAATGTGTGTCTCATATGGGCACCTTCCATTCTTCACTGTAATAAATACACAGGGTGCAATGCTACGTCACTGAACATTCTCTTTGTGGCAGCCCGACTGAACGTTTACCACATGCACAGCCTTGATGCATGTTAGAGGTCTTATCTTTCTGGTCCAGCTGCAGCCAGCCTCTCAAGGTTGGGGGAATAAGGCCTCATCATAATCATAGATCACAAAGCCTCCATTCAGAAGACAACCATATCCTCTCTCCCTGTGGAGGTAGAAAAGATACTACTGGAATGCTAGAGTTTGTTGATGAAAGAGAGGCAATGAGATTGTGTTGTGGGGATGTTAAGGCAACAACATCTCTGCCACATACCTTGTTGATCAATGCTAATGGACTGTTTACTCTCACACATATATACCTTGGGTGGATCCAGTGGTGTACATGCTCATGACAGAGTTGGGGTTAGCCTGTAGTCAACATGACAAAGGGAGAGGTTAACCATATACTAAAGCATCACTTTTGTACATCCCAAACCAACTGCTTCCTACCTATTGAAACACTCACATTAATGCTTTAAAAAAATTGTCATTGGATGCCTGTAGATCCTTTTAAAACTGTGTACAAATATGGAAGGCTTTAGTTCAATTTGCAGGCAAGGAAGAAAACCTTTGCCTTCTACACCTTTAGCAGAGTTACTTTAAACAGCCTAAATAAATCAGTTGAGTGAATAATTCAGACTGAATAAGCACAGGAGGCCTCTGATCAGTGGCCATTATACACAATACAGCTCAAGGTCTAGACCTGTGGTGAAAAGGGGAAGAGCATACTTGGCCTTGGCCTCCTGGATCTCAGCTGGGTTCCTAAGAAAAGAACAACAGGGCACAGTTCCACACTGCCAGTGGAGCAAGCAGTAGCCCAGCACCTCCAAGTCTCCTCGTCTGGATGGGGCTGTAGGAAAGATAAGATAAGGAAAAGAAAGAGAGGAAGGAAGACATAAAAATGAGTACTGATCGAGAAGCATGTCAGAATTTTTTGATTCAATGGCTTGTCCACTGGCTGCTGAAATATGACCTTATAAAAAAGGCAGAGAAGAGGGGTAGTGATGGAGAGCGGTATTTTGTTTTCTCAGCTGGTGCCCTGGCCTCGCTCACAGGCTAACGGGACTTTTCTGAAAGGGGCTGAGAGTTGAAAGCGTTAGGTCAGTTTCCTCCCACTAGAGATCCTTCTGTCTAGTTCTAACTCTTCACATGTCTCTCACATACCCTCCTCCTCCGTCTGGTCTGGCGACTTGTCCCAGGAACCTGATCTGAACAGCCTCTGACATGATCCAGACAGCCTGTGGCCCGGCCCAACACTCTCTCCGACGGAGAGCCAAGCAGTAAAACAAAGAAATAAATGTCTGGGCCCAAATTGTTCCCACATGTTTCTGGATTCCGTGGGGTCTCTGCTGGCCTTAAAAGACAAGCCTGAGAGTGTGCATGTGCTCCTCAGACCTCCTCAATCTCCACTTCAGCTGTAGCACATTACACAACTGCCATCTAGTGTAAAGGTCGTTTGTACAATGTAAAATTTAACAGACCAGTACTTCTTGTTATACTTAAGTTTAATTTATAACTACTAGGTGAACAGGTTTCTTTCAGTTCACCTGAGAATTCTGACAAAATGCTACGAAGATATTATTTTAAGGTGATATTTATGAGTTTTGCACAAATTCGTTGGAATTGCTTGAATTTAGCTAGTCAAACAATGTTGATGATTGGTTGAAACTAATTGTGGGTGTGGTTTGGATGACAGCTGATAGACAAACTATTTTTAAAACAATATTGCATATATTATAAATGCAGTTAACCTAGAGTACTTACTTTTTTTGAGGAGACAAAAGTTCAGCTTCTTCTCTTGTATAAATTAGGCTTTAGACGGACTATAAAAAAGGCAAAGTAGGAGAGATTTCTTGTCAATCTTGCATGATCTTCCCATTTGTTTAATCTCTCTGAAAAGTCACTTTGCATGAACTATTACCCTATAGGCATATTTTATTTGTCTGGCAATGCTAGACAACTTGTGGAGTTAATGCAATTGTTATAAACTCAGAAGCAGAAGAGGTAAATATCTCAAAATAAGTGTAGTCCCTCCTCTTTACTCTTCAAATAAGCCCAGGAGATTATTGCCAAGACTTGCCAAAAGGTGGTTTCACACTTTTATAAAAGCTCTATGGGAGTCTATGCCAGTCCATCTTTAACAACACCACTTTAAGATGAGGTCTAATGTTACCACCAAAACATCTGCATGAACAGGCTATTGAGTGTGAAATAGCATCACTTCAACCCCGTGATTAGTCTTAGGCCAAGCAGATAGATATGAAATATTCATTTTGGTACTGATATTGAATCCCCGCTGTTAAACTAAAATACATTTTGGGTCAGGCTGACCAATTATGGGTTGGCTTTAAACCAAGCACCCTCAATGAATTACTTTTGCCTAAATTTATATCCAGATTGGATGGTTTTGCCTGTCTCGTGTTAACCTCCCATTAAGCATGTCTCTTCATGAAAAGCTTCAACTTCATCAATATGGGTCAATTAAGGCACATCGTTTGTTCGTGCATAGAAAGTGTATTAACACAATACTTTAACTGCAGTCCAACTCCTGAGAAATTACCTATTGACTGCATTCATCACAAGAAAATCTCAGCCAAGATCCATGGCCATCATTGATCCTGCCCTGCCCATCACATAGTCATACTTTCTGCCCGCTAGCCACCAACACAGCCAGACCTATCAGGACAAGTATATAGGTTTTGTTTATTTTTTTCCTCTACCCCTGACCAAGGTAATTTAGCAAACACAAAATTTACTGGGAAAGATTTTAATATCCCTTCTACACAGATGTGACCTCTGAGAAACATCTTTTTAAGAAGCATCATTTTAAGTGGCATGTAACAGGCCCTTTTCCCTTATTATAGGCACGTTGACTAAAGACCAAAGTGCACAAGATAAGATGCACTCTGTAAACATTTTGTACACCTCAGTAATAAGGAGCAAAAGGGGTGGACTGCCTGGCCTAGTCCTGACACCAATTCACTTATAAAAAGGCCGATCTAAGAACGATGCATTCCAGGCTGCGCGCAAAACCTTCCATCAGACAGAGGCTGTTGTTCATAATTATGGTCTATTGTTATTCTGATTATCCAAAGCACCATGTCAAACTCTTAAACCTCTCCTCCTGAATTTCAGCTACAGGTGATAATTAGGCCTTTAGCACAGAGTTTAGCGGGACATGAAGTGCCTGTCTTTGCACTCTTCACCATGGTAACAAATCAACATCTAGATAGGGTGCCAGAGGCCAGAAAAAAGAACATTAAACAATCTGCATTTATCTACAGGCAAACGGCACTAATGACCTGCACAACAGCTGTCGGCATCCTCCATCAAGGCATCTAGTAAACTCAGACGAAGATATTTCAGATAGTGGTAAAATTTACAGTAAAATTTGATAGTAAATTTACAGCCTAACTGCTTTGATTTTAGGTTTGGGAGCGGATCAGGCCACTGAGCCCCCAAGTCGGTGTGTCAGTGGGCAGGTGTTTTTATAAACGCTCACGTGTTATATCGCTTGCCATATGCAGCGTGATTTACACAGTACAACTGCCCGTACATTTATGAAGCAGTAAGACAGAATCAGGACCATATGTAAAATCCTGCACATGAAACATTAACAAATTATATAGTCAGAACATGGTGTTGTCTGAAAGCAGCAAGACCCTGCTCTGAACCTGAGCATGATTTACTCCTAAGATCTATTAAACAATATGTAATATAGAGTCCACAATATGAAGCATAGTAAATCATGCATTTTCTTTCTCTTTTCTGTCACCGAACAGGAATAATACACTTGCATTTCTGTGTTGTTGATCCTAGTGATCCTAATAATACCAACAAAATCACAAAAAATAGAAGTTAACTTTAATACAAATTTTGATTGTTACAAACCTGCTATGTTATTATTGTTTCACATTTTTCCCACCATTTAAAACTTTAGAACTTAATATATTTTTTCTGCTGACTGTGCATCAAGTCTTTTTCCCATACGCTAACAAAATTAACAGTAACAGAAACATGGGCATTAGAGAGCTCTGTATTCAGTATTGAACTTCTGTCCCATGGTCAACACAGGTAAAGGTATTGGCTTTGAGCCCCAGATCAACAAAACATTAAAGCTTTAATTAATAGCAAATGCACATGGGATGCAGGTTATGACTTTGACTAATTAGGGAATTCTTGAATTAAGTCTGACCAAGTGAGCATGGACAGAACAATCAATATCCAATAAAAAGCATTGTATGCAATTTACGACTTAATGTGTTTCCAATAGACAGCGATTTTTGGTGAACATCCTTTTTTGGGGACTGGCCCAAAATCACATATTTATTTCAAGTTCAAATGCAAGTTTATTTATATAGCGCTTATTACAATTTTGAAATGTTGCAAAGCAGCTTTACATAGACAAATTAAAAAAAAAACTACCTGAGACATGTATAGAAGAAAAATAAACTTTCTTGATAATACCTCAGTATGATTTCAAGATATGAAAAAACTGTCCATTTTAAATTATCCACTCCTTTGTGATGATCAATGCTTGTATATTCAATCTCTTTGTGTTCCATGCTTTCCATCTGTATGACAGACCACAGTCAGCCAGCTACACCTGCAGGAGTTAAAGTCACCATTAAATATACCTGAGACATTTTCTCTCCAACTGAATCTGTCCTGTATGTGTTTATCAGTACAAATCTAACAGGATCAGTTTTTAGGTTGTGACAGCAGACTGTGACATCACCCAATCATATTTAAAAGCTAAATTCAAGAAGTCATTAATGCTGGCTGTCCATCTTAGTAATAGATAAATTAAAGCAATAAAAACACTTTGTGTTGAATGTGTCACACTTAAATAGGTACTTTATACTAACGGTAATCAATTGCTTAATTTGTCCCTTGTTGATTGTGGTAATGTGCATGCAGACTTACCTTGTTTGGATTTCTGTGTCCTAATAAGAGATTGGCAGCCTTAATGTCAGCATGGACAAACTCGCTGTCATGAATATATTCTAGCACGTCCAGCTGTTGAGGGCAAAGTGATAGAGGGGAAGGTTAACATGAATAATTTAGTAACCTCATAATGACCTACCGTAATGACTGCAGGTAGATGAGCGGGATACAAGGCAGGTGAACATACAGGCAATTCAAATAAAGCTTTATTCAGACACAAGACCATATTATGCAACATTGTAATTATCTATCTAATAAAACACATTAAGTCTAAAATATGAATTTGTTATGAATTTAACAAATCCTGCTATATATGCACTAATGTCACATTAAAGTATTTTCTTTATGGTTAACTTGCTAATATGGGTGTAGCTGGTTGTGTGATCTTTACCGAGGCATCCTGCTCAATGTAAAATAAAACAGCTTTTATTAGACTACTGTTATGATTCTTTTTATATAGGTGTACCATTAATTGCATTATATTTAAAACATTTATAATAATGAGGAACAAATTACTGTGTGCACCTATATAGTCACAGGTCAAGCTTATTATGATTCATCAACACACTATAAAGTAAAC
>JAZGTK010016934.1:0-12493 GCA_036877625.1 Ambastaia sidthimunki
CTGCACACAGGCTTTGACCTTGTGCAAATCAGATGTTGTGTTTATTTTCATGTAGACAGTAGACTAGGCCACAGTCTAACTCTCTTGGCCAGGCTGTACAGTATATGACATTTTTCAGGACAGTGATGACCTCTGGTAATTGTTTGTGGCTCAACATAACAATTTCTCCTGACCTTCAGACCCAAAACTGATGTTTACATTCTGAAGTTGCTGCTACCAGTCTCAGTTGTTCACTTGATCTGTTCAAATTTACACAATTTAAAAAACACTTTTACTGTTACATTTTTTTCTGGGTTATTTTGTGCTCATTATTTCCAGGCCTGTATCTGTCCTGGAGTGGATAACTAAGGAGATTGTCTGTCCAAGGTCTTGATTGAATACAGAAGCATAATCTCAAATTTGTGATGTTGTGTTTGTGATGTCTTTTTTTTTTACTGTACCCTTTTAACCTAGATGTTTTTGTGAAAATAGAGATTGTGACGGTCAAGCTTTGAAGAATCATAGAAGTTGTTTATAAAAGTCCTCGGATTTCATGTGACAGTATTTACTGAAAATCTTCCTCTCTGCCATTTAAATATGCTGCATTAATGATAAACGTGCATACAGTAGCACAGGATAGGATTTTTGTCCTGTTGTGTGTATGATATTGTGGTATTGTGACCTCTGGTGATTGTTCTATTACACAACCATTTTCATGGCCTTCAGCCCTGATGTATGTGGTCACGTTGTAAAGTTATCCACTAACAACCGCAGACACATTTCTGAGTTATTGTTAGGGAGCAGTTCTGTACAAATTTACACCAATGACTATTTCAAAGCTCTAAATGACAAGACTATTCTGTTAAAAACACCCTGTTCTTTGTAGGTGTGTGTGTGTGTATGCATTTTTACCTCTGTCTTGGTGTAGATAACTAGGAGTTTGTCAGTCTAGGGCCTTGACCAGACACAGAGACCTTTGTCTCATTTCATTGTTGACAGCATGTCATTTTTGGGACTAACTTAATGACCACCTGCCATGGCTGACAAATCTGGTAAAACACAACGACACCCACCATGTCAAAATTATTTTATAAAAAAACAGTAAAAAGTAAATGGACTGGCCCTCGGGGCCGGGTTACTGAGGGTCCAAAGTTATGGCAAGATGACAGCCGATTTCAAACTTTAACTCGCCACAGCCTGAAAAGAGGCTATTTTTTCTTCCTGTAACATTGAGTATTTGGCAGGACCTTCTACTGGGAATTAATCTCTCTCTTTCTGTCCTTCTCTCTACACAAATACACACACATGTGCCTTCATTTTTGTCTCAACATGACTTTAAAATATGGATACTGTCCCTTCTCCCTACCCTGATTTTCAGCTTGCATGCTTCCAATAAATAAACCTGCCATATCGCTGTCTTTATTCTTGCGCTATTTCTGGACCAATCAGTCCCAAGGTAGAAAGACACTTTCATGTCATGTTAAGAAAAGGCTTGTGAGTGTGTGTGTTCTTGCGCACATGGGCGTTGCAAGACTGCAAACAGCTGCAGGTAATGTTCCTTTGAGTAAGATTATTGTATTTAAGGGTTTCCAACATCAGATCCTAGATTTAATTCTGAATGGGTCTGAATGTGATCTCACAAACATATTGTTTTCACAGTCCCTGGGTACACGGGCCACATGGGAACATGATAACAGTAATAATTTCTGTGTTTGTAGCCTTTGTACACTGAATCTTAATTCCTAATATTCGGCCTGACGGGGCAGTTGTTTCATAAGGGAGCATTACTGTAATGTAATTAAAATGCACAGCATCAAAACCTTTGGCATTATTCAGTTATAATTGTGCATTTGAATGTCAGAACAGGGAAATGGCTTCAACTGCAATATGTTTAATTGTATTTATATTGAAATTAGAAAAGATAAAATTACTGCACTTTACTCAGGGTGCGTAGATCCATAAAAACAATGATATAAAAGCCCATAAAGATCTGCATTCCTTTTCTGTTCTTTATTTTTAAATTTGTCATTATGCAACACAGCACATACAACTGAAACATTGCAAACATCTGTTTTGTACTATATGTGCTAAATTGTATTTATATTATAAATACAATAGTGTATTTGAATTCAACTAGATTTTATATACATTTTATGAAGGGAGAAACCATATACTGTCACAAAGTTTAAATGAGATTTAAACGTAGTAAAGGCAAAAAAGTTTTCGTGAAATAAAACTTAATTTCAGTCTTTTCCTCACAAAGAAGTTTTGCATGGCTTCTTCAATAAAGCACTTTTGTGGTCGCTGGAGTTGTGTTTCCTTATGAGAGATTGCTGGCCCTGTACCTCACCAAGCCTCTATAAGAAAGCCACTGTGTGCATGCCACAGGGGGCTATGCTGTGCCAAACACATATCCTGTATCTCTCACTTACACTCCCCTAAAAACCATCCTTAGAGACAGTTAGAAAGCTTGTTCCATAGACAATTTCATTATGGCTTACAATGGCACTGATGAATATTTCATTGTGTGTGTGTTGACTATTATGTTGAGGTGTTTAGAGTTGCCACCAAGTATGAAAGGGACACTCGCTAAATGTGTGTGTGCGCTCGTTGCAGAGTGTAAATGTGCTTAGTGTCTGCTGTGCTGAGACCACAAAGCTGTCATTCCAATGTGGCAGCAGGGAACCTTGGAATCGTGTGTGTGTGTGTGTGTCTGTCTGTCACTCCCACCCTTTTTGTCTGCTAGCATCATTTCTATTCAGACAGCAACATAAACACTCTCCCTCATAAACACACTATTAGATTATGGAAATGAGTGCAGAGAGCATCTATTCCAGCTTAATTCCTTTAGGAAAGCATTTAATTTGAGCAAATAAATAAAGAACAGCCCTGCATCAGGTGTTTCGTGAGGGGGATTGTGTAAATATAGCGTGGAATACAAAGTAACAATTGCGGCGTTTGATGGGGAAAGTTCACACAGATGATTTTTGGCACTTCTTTAAAGTAATTCTCAGAATCTCATTATGCCAAAAACTCTCTGTATGTAAAACAGCGGTGGCATTTGCTACACTGCTGAGATGTTTTTCAAAGAATGTTGGAAGTGACCTTTCGTTCGCGCACTGGCTCCGCCTCCTTTGTCTGAACTTCCTTTGATGTAACGCATGTTGATTAGCTGACTTGCATGACGGCAACATCGCTGCTTATTTGCTTTAATATTACGGGTAGGTGATCTGACATGATCTACGGAAGAAAATACAGAAACTTTACAATGATCTGTCACACTCTGGATGAAAATTATGCAGAATTTAGCTAACTTTTTCAGTTAATGTTTAGCATACGGTCTTTGTTCTCAGCATCATGAATGCTTAGTGGGACCACAAATTAATTTTCTATTGTGAACTCAGTGTTTGGAGTATATTGAATTTTGGATATTAAAGTGGTTGATTAAGATCAATTTCAAATCCACTTTACGGATATCTGATAATTAAGGTTCAGAACTGGTTCCATTTATGGAATCAATAAATTCTTTATGATTCCCTTCCCTGATAATAAATGTACAAATTTAAATACATTATGCTAAAGGAAAACTCTGAAGAGATACAGATCTTTACTGCTTTCCTCACTCTTGTCTTTCATAAATGAACCTCAGGCCGTCTGTCTGCTCCTCCAGAAACACTGGAGTAATTTCAGCAGCTCGGTCTTCACAGGAAACCAGGCCAGTGTGAGAGTGAAAGTCACATGAATAATGCAGCAGGGACACCTGTGTGTGTGTCTGCCGCTGGAAGAGTCCGGAATGAGAGATATTTTACATTAGATCTGGATCAGTCTGTCAGAACAAGCATATGCCCCATTTTTACTCACTGTGTGAAAGGCAGATGAATCATTATTTGGATTCTATGTTAAGGTATAATAGGAATGATGTATGTGTGTGTGTACAGGTAGAAATATGGGGTTATAGCTTTAAAATCATATCTTGTGCTGTCACAATAGGATTATGTGCTGGTTTTTCCAGCTTTAGTGGTTCAAATTTTTTCAGTTTTTATCTGCCTGATGAACGAAAGATTTGTCTTTTTTCACTTATTTAGCACTAAGGTTTGTCATCCATAACATTCTGCCTTTCCTCCTAACATAACCCTTGAAACATTGAAATGATTAAAGCTTGATTGTTTACTCAAGAATCTTTATAGCAACCGGTAGGAACTTGAAGTAGGTGAGAGGTACTTCTTTCACACAGGAAATTGGTGTTTGAATGCTTATTAGTCGACACCTCGAAGAGTAACTGATAGCAGGTGAGGTGAGATAATATCAGAACATCAGGGAGAGACAGAGAGAGTGTAGTTAAACATTTTATTGCCTTAAATCCATCACACAGACGATTTGTTTAATCAGCCGAGCTGACACAGAGTACACACACTGCAGAATATCAGCAGTTCTCAGCTCATCGGTGAGTGTGTCTAATCTCTTCATTTAGCGTTGCACATTGAGTGTGACATTTGGGAAAAGTCAACAAAAGTTTTGGATTCAACAGCAGATTTTTGCTGTACTGCACAGAAAAGCAGACGCTTTAACTTAATACTGCTGTACTGCAGAACACCACTTAGCGGATTAATGCGGTCTTAGCCTCAGGCTAACATTAAATTTAAAGTTATATAGTTATGGTTTTAATTATTCTTTTAGATGATTAAGTTTAGCAGGCAATATCCCTTGTGATTGGTTATCAGTTGTACAATGTATGCGTTTTGTGTGAGATTCGTCTTTTGCATATTTTATTTCTTCATAGAAATCCATTCAAAAATGTATATTGCATTACTTTGTTCATAGTTTACATCTCGATTTTTACTCAAAGAGCTTAAAAAATGAGCACTGACTATATAACATGACTGAATCTATGGATAGGACTTTCAATCCTTTACTCAGCATGTCCAAAAGTGAATCTTTTCACTTGAATGTTAAAGCTTATGTTTTACATATTTCACTTATTTTATATATTTGGTATTTTCGCTCTATCAAGTTTTCTCTCCAATGCACATTGTAAAAACATTTCAGTACAATGTCTTAACCTCCATAGGTCATTGAGCAGTTCATTCACTGAGAAATAGATGTTGATTTATACTGCCAAAATTCCAAAAGGGACAAAACACACCTTAGATGCCACCAATATGACTTGTGTACTGTGACAGCTTTGTGTGAGAAACGGACTGAAATTTAAGTAGAAAATCTTCCTTCTCTTGCAGCCACAGCAGTGAATAGCTCAACAAATTAAATCACCTGTATCTTCTGTGGTCTTACCATAGATATGAAACATTCTTCTGCAGCCGGTTATTGACGTCACAAGTAGACGTAAAACTCTTGTGGTATGGCTTTCTCTGCATTTACCATATCAATGCTACAGAGCAAATAATGATGCTACATGGCAAATACATCATTACACCCCAAAGGCAAAGACAACAGTTAATCATTTCAGCACGCCAATATGGATTTCAAAACCACCCTGTTGTCTTGTGGTCCGCCTCCTTCAACCTTTCACGGTTCTGACACAAACCATAACTAATTGCTTGCATGCTAGCGCTAGTCGTAATGTGCCGGGTTTATTCATTCGTTTATTTTTGCTTTCAAACCTGATGACAAGAAGCTCCGCATCTGCTTATTACACAAACAATGATTAATATCTCATGTTTGAGCACCTTCTTTTTTTATCAGTGCAAGCTGTCAGTTAGATGGATACAGAGAGGCACAGAGCATGATATATTCTAGATAGAGTTCCTGACACGCAACAACAGTGTGAAAATACTGGCGAACTACCTGTCCTTCCTAATATAGAACCTGCCATTCACATTTTGCCAAACAACACTGGTTTATGGTGAAGTGCGTAAGGGTTTTATAAGTAAAGTGTAATGTTTGCACCACTAGTGGCAACAAATGGAATTGCTTTGTGTTTCACACAACCAATAGAATGGGCTTTGGGCGGGGCTACCTGTTTGTCTGAACAATGGTAACGCTAATGGCTCAGAAATAACACCCTTCCTCTCCTTTAATGTCTTTGTACCGCTGTTCTGCCCAGAAGGATGCAGAACAAATGCAACATGAAGCATCCAATTTAAAACATTAGACTTTGTATAAAGTACAATCAAGGAAGGGCATAACAAAGAAATCGATAAATGTATTGCACCTTTTTCCCCAATGCTAAAACACTTTATTTTAGTTAATATGACAGGAATAGAAACAAATGTCCTGCAAAGAGAGAGAAAATGTGTGTGCAAGAGAGAGAGTGTGTAAGTCTGGCAGCTAAAGGACAGTTTGATGGGCGCTTTGGGACCACGGTATGCCAAGGAAAGGATTTACATCCCTGAAAAACACAGAACATCCTCATCCAAGTGTGATGATCACACACACGTTTCCACACACACACACATTTGATAGGCTATTCAATAAAAATCAGGCCAAAATTGGATCGGCAAAGACCTCCCTCCTGGATTTCTTCTCTTCCAAACACACTTACCCGACAGGAACAGAATTGGCAGTTTGATAACTGAATGACAAATGTTAGAGAAACAGTCTGAACCATGATCACATTCATAATCCTTCCAGACCTGTCAGAGAGAATGAAAAAGAGCCAGAGTCGACGAAGACCCTGCTCAACAAAACTCCATATACAACGCTTTCAAAAAGAACTCCTTTTGTCAAGACAAAAGATGTTTTTTTTGTGTGTGTGTGGAATTAATGAACTGTCTGCCAACCTCCATTACCAGCCCGCTCTCATGGGGAAAATGTAGCTTCACATTTCTGCAAAACCTTAAAAATGTTGCCACAGGTACAAATGTCTGCCGTTTCCACTCAGAACAATAGCTGCGCTAAGTGCTACGACTTTTACTCTTATTGAGACAACAAATGAACACAATTTTAAATCACTATGGATGTCTTATGCAATAATTTAATTTTGTTATTTTTATGAGGCTATGTTTATTTTTAAATGTGTTTGTCCATATTCATTTTTATTTTGATGAAAATAAGCAGGTTAATGGTGAGTACAGTAGACGATGACAGAAGAACTATATCAAAACAGTTAGAGAGTTCTAGACCTATTGATGTCGTATTGCTGTTTATGTGTAGGGAAAAGAGCATGTACTATAAAATATATACTGTAAAACTGAGTTTGTTCAGTCATCAGAGAAAGGCTGGAGTTAATGTTGGATCTTTACAATTAATATCCAGATATAGTTAGGCGTGAGATTAGGGGAAAATGCTGTGTATTGCTGGATTGTGCGATTTGGTATTTTTTTATTAATTGGTGGATTTGTGTTAATTGGAGTAAACGTCTTACAAGTTCTAATACCAATAGTTGAAGCTCTGAACCAGGACCAGTATGGACCAGAAGGTATTTCTATATGGAGTTTGTTTTTCTCTGAGTTCATCCCACAGTCTTAAAACATGCGGGTGAGGTAAATGTGGATGAAACTATGGTGATGACTAATCCTTTCAACGTTACTTTAAATAAAAAGGTCCTAAGATAAAGGCTTTGGTAAGGTTTAAGGAAGACAGAGCTTCTTCATAAAGGTGACTGGTTTTCTTAGTTGCGTAATGTGCATTTTTTCTCATCAACAATAAAAATAAAGTAAATTGGTGTGAAGGATATTGCAAAGAGACAATAATAAAAAAAAGTTCTGAGTACTAAAACTTGTTCTCCTAAATTATGCTCATATTTTTTCTTCAGCATATGTAATTTTTTCTTCCCTCGGGGATAATGGGAATTTGAAATGATGGCATTGATTTATGGGATTGCCATTGTTGAAAACTCCTTATTGGGATTGTCTTTCATATCCTACTTTCTTCTTTGTCCTTTAAGGAGATATTCCTGTAACACTGTAGCTCATCTAAAGTTTATTTTTTTGTTGCATATCAAATTTTCCAATGCAGCTAATATCACTTGGCAGAGATGAACAGATCAAAGGCATGTAAACAAATAGTACCCAAAATGCAACACAATCCGCGTGAACGGTCTTGGCTTACCAATAATAAGCAAATTGTACAGTCTAAAGGAGAGTTGGTCAGCCAACACGCAGCTTTAAGACACTCCATTAGTCCTCTGGATATTTTTTAGCCTGTAGGGTGTCATTTACAGTAATGGGAGGGAAAGAAGAACATATTAGCTGTGATAAAAATAGATGTTTTAAAACACAGCAAATGACTCAGAACATCAACAAAATCGAAAGCAGGCTGTGGAAACCTCTGTTTGGTAATACGAAACAGAGTAGTTCACGCACCTCCCAGGCCCAGTTTATATTACTTCACCATAATCTGTTCTCACATGGGCTCAGGAAAGACACATGGTGTAGGAAGAGCTATATAGATGTGTAATCTTACAGAAAATGCAGAGGTTTGGCTGCGCAGGGCCGTGCTGTGTTGGCTAACAGCAGACGAATTGGCCCCATTAAAACCCACTGCTGTTCTCCTCTAGCTGTCAGCGAGTCTGTAAAGAGACAAGTTACAAATGGAAGCTGAAATGATCTCTCGTTTTCCTCCATCTTATTTTCATCCCTCCATCCTGAGCAGGCCACCGGCGGAAATGAGGCAGAAAATAATGGCTCTTCACCTTCTGTTTTCTAGCGTGACCCTCTCGACGCAGACGACTGCCACTGTTCACAGGTCAGTTCATCTCGCTGCCCTCTCCTCTCGAAAGACATTTACCTGCCCACATGACAGCGTGCCTGCATTTCTCAGCACGCCAACAAGACACAGAGGAAAGCAGACGGGTAGCGGCCATCAGCCTCCGCAGGTGCTGCCATTGTCATTGAAAACCTTTCTAAAATATTCAACAAAAAGTAGTTAAACATTTATGTATGAAATAAATGTTTAGTTGGGTCATTGTACTGTACAATGTGAGTTCCTGTCCCTCATATACCTGTGTGTGATCGTCACCTTTCTAAAGGTAATATAACTCAACATGTATTAACTAAAAATGCACAATGTTTATCAGTTTATTAACACTTTTGTCTGATTGAGTGTTGAATGAAAAATATTTAAACAAAATTAATTTAAATTCATGACCACAACCATAACGTGACCATAAGCTGTCTTTTTCATTTAATTGTATTTATTAATTTGAATCGTCTAGGTTATCAGCTGTCAGAATGTACATAAAGGCTTGAATTTCCTTTGCTTAGCTGTCAATATAATTTGGTCAGTTTCAGGAAAAGCTTTCTGGTAGTTCTAAAATAAGAAACATATCAGTGGTGCAGTATGTTTTACGTTTTCATTATTTTATCAAAAATATTCAAGGCAGCTTGTGAACAGCAATGCCTAATACAGTATTCCATGTGCATCTTTAAGTGCCGTTTCAAACCCATCGATCAGGAAAACCTTTCAGCAGTGTTTTCCCATCATGCCTCCTGTTCTGTTCCTGAAACCGCTTTAAGTGGCTCAGGCATGTGAAACATTACTCCTAGAGTTCTTCTGATATAATCAGGCACTTGAACATATGTGCAAAGAACACACTCCTAATTGGACAGAGTATTGAAGCTATTCAGAAAAAGCAATACGGGCAGTGATGGAGAAGAAGATCAAGAGACACATGCAAAACGTGCATCACGTAAGCCTTCTTTTTGATTCTAGTTTATTGAATTCAAATTCTACAGCTCTATTGTGCTTTTTCTGGGGTTCAAATATGCTGTGTTTTTTATTGAGCTAGCGTGTTTTTCATAGGGGAGGTTTTGGTGTGTTTTAAAGGCAATCTACAACTCTGTTCAAGAATAGTGTATGAAATGAAGCTCACCATCGAAGATTATGAGGAGTGAACTGGCAGTCAATTGGCGCAGTGTGTATGGGTCTTTTGTGTGGCGCCTGGCAGCAGTTTAGATTGTTTGCCTGCCAGGAAATGACAGATTGGGTTTTAACAGTGGGATTCCCTCCCCATCAGACTTTCTTAAAGACTTTGGCGTGGGATGAACTGAAATAAAAGATTTAAATTGCACTAGCATATTAGGGCAATCCATTAAAATGGTCTTTTTGTTGAGGAAAAGTGGCTTTCACTGAGACAGCCAAGTAAAAGCGCTACATACACAAACAAGGCATGACATCGTTGGAAATTATAGGGAAATGTCATTGGATTTTAAAAGGACATTTACAGGCACACATATACACACTCCATGGTTTAGCTGTGATTAGAGAGTGTTTTGGTCTCAGCAGCCCACTGAGTAAATGGGTGAGTAAGACCTCCTGCAGCTCCTTAGAGTTATAATCACCCATCAGCAGGATTCTGGGAGAAATACAGAGAGCGAAAATCCAGGCCTGTTCTCACAACACAGCTCCAGAGTTAATTATCACTGGATATACTGGCTGTCCTGAAGTTTGAGCCTCAATAACCGTTCTCAGAGTCATACACGTCTTCCTCAAAGGTTATTTATCAGAACCTTCTCTGAATTGTGTTTGTGCTCTGAACAGATATGTCAGCGACCTCATCTGAAGCCCAGACTAACTTTAAAGAAAAAAATATACAGTTCTTCCTACCGAGATGGACATTAGAACCAGGTGTTTCATTTCCACATTACAAAATGAAGCTCTTTGAGGATGACCAATAAAATGAGACTGTAACTCTGACTGTAACCACTGTTGTGGTCCTGGCAAGAATTTTCATGCATTTTTCTTATGGAATGGCTTACTGCTTGCAGACCTTATATATAGGAGGACAGCAATATGGTATCACAGTATCATCTGGGGCAAAGCTCTGTTCCTCCTGTAAAGTTTGTCCAATCTGAACCAAATTTGGGAAAATTTGAAAAAAAGTTGAGAAAAGTAATCATCTTCATCCAAATGGTTTTCCAGTATCAGGTTTGGCAAACAAGTCAGACAAGTTTGACCACATGGGTAGTATCTTCACAAAGCTTTGGCTTATTCAGATTAAATGTGTTTGACCTTGAAAACTAAGGTTACTATTAGAGTTTGGTGGTAGCACCACCTACTGGTCATTAGTTGTAATTTTGGATTAACTGTGCCTACGACCTTTGAACTTTGTTTGATTAATTTTATTCTTTGGCTCATTCTTAAGTTACAGTGCATCCCCAGCAGCGTGCTTGACCCCATAATTGCCCCTTGCAGCTACATTTAATATGATTTATTGGTTTGTCACTTTTAAATTGCTCTCTAACCTCTTGTCTTATTGTTGCACATTCTTTGGTTAACTGAGCGGAAGACAGCCAATGATAGAACCCCAAACAGGAGATAAACGTCTGACGAAATGACGGAAGAACACCATCATATGTGAAAATTTATCCTCAATGGGAGAGTTTATGACTTTTCAAATATCAGAAGACATGTAGAGATAAAAAGCACGGAAAATGAACAGACAGTCTCTTACTACACAATCTACAAAATGTGACCCACAAGAATGACTCAGACAGTCCCTCTGGGGCAAGATGTCAGACTTGTTTATATATTGGCTTGTAGTCCTGACGGCTTTGTGTGATGTGTTAAAGGGTGTTATGTAATCAAAGTGTATTATGGAGGACATTGTAGGATTCTACTGTACAATAAAATTACAAACTCTCTGAGGATATGATTATAGATATTGAAAGTCTAGGTAGAAATAATTAATTTTACCAGACAATTTTGACTCTACATTGATTTGATAAGTTGATTTTGACACAGTTGTAAATTTCAATTAGCACACACCGGTGACCACACATTCTATCTGTGTTAATGTACTGTAACCATAAATAGCCTTTAGCTACACTGGCTAAAGTAATATATTTTATTGCAAATTAGTGTCTTTGTTGCAGCTCAGGTACGTATTAAATGGAAAAAAAACCTATCTGTTATCATTACCTTTCATCTCAACATAAGTTGCTTGGTTAAAGTTTAACCCTATAGATGTGTGTGATTTAGAATCCGGCACTTTTGCTTTTGGAATTTACATTTGATGTTTGGTTACCATTCCAACCAGCCACACACTGGCCCCTTGATCTTCACTACTAGCCTTTATTTTCTTTTCCTTTACAACTTGTCCTGATAATGTCAGTCAAGGTTACAACAGCCTTGTTTTATGTTTCTGTTTATTTGTGTTCATCCTCTGAAAATCTCTGCCACCGCGGATAAACACTGCTCTCCTCAGAAAATATTAAAAATACGACTTTTCAAGAAAAGAAAGCTATTCCTCCTTTTCCTGACATTTGTCCGTACCCCTGTGTCCTGTACCACTTTATGTTTATGCCGACCTGCAGACCAGTCCTGTGATCATCAGTGTCATACAGAAGTTTTTATTTTCGCCTTTCTCTCCTGTGGAACTTTGGGTCGCTGGAGGCCTCTGTCTGTCAGCTGCTGGGATGTCAGTCACATATTGTGATAATGTTGCCCTCTGCATCAGAATCCTCACATGAAAGGGAATTCTTTGACGAACAGGAGTGTTGTGTGAGCAGGCCACTGAAACAGCTGCTGTGGATGTTCTGACAACAATGCTGAATAAGTCAGTGATGGGTTGAGATTCAGAGAAAAAAATGGCGATGTAGTGTTGGAAAGCAATAAT
>JAZGTK010016935.1:0-12493 GCA_036877625.1 Ambastaia sidthimunki
GAGAGTCATACAGTGGTATATGAGAACTTCGGTGACTCCGATGTCCATAAGTTTTATAAAACGGTCTAAAAAACAAACATAGCACCATTTTGTATCCGGAGTGGCCGCTGCGTGCTACTGCTGCGTCGCCATCTTGGATCAACCTTGAAAAGGTCTTAAATTTAACTTGCTAAAACCTGCAAGAACCCACATTATATTTTATAATTATAATATATGTGAATATTTTTGTTCACATATATTCACATTTTAGAATAATAGTAAATTCCTCAAAACTGTGAAATAACACAATGTAACTTTGGGAATTATGCTGTGATAAGAAAATTTGAAAATAAATTAAACTAGGTTATATTCTAGCATATTCAATATAGTCCTAGAATTTACAAAAGTGTTTTCTTGACTTATGAGTAATTATCATAAACTTTTAAAAGTTTTTTTAGTACTTAGAAAGTATAATTTAAATAATTTAATAAGTCATGGAAATGTATCATTCCACCCTATATAAACATTATGACTGTCTTGCAGGGAGATTTCGGCACTCAGAAGGAGGCCGCGTGGGCTATCAGTAACCTGACCATCAGTGGCAGGAAGGATCAGGTTTGTTATACAATCACACACTTCTGCTAATAAACAGTGTCAGCGTTCAGCTGTAATGTTCATCCTGTCCTGTAGGTGGCATACCTGATCCAGCAGCAGGTCATTCCCCCCTTCTGTAATCTGCTGACAGTAAAGGACGCTCAGGTGGTTCAGGTGGTTCTGGATGGGCTCAGCAATATTCTTAAGATGGCTGATGATGAAGCCGAGACTATCGCTAACCTTATAGAGGAGTGTGGAGGTGAGCAGAAAGTCTTAAATTCAGATTGGTTGAGGAATTTACTATCCAGTCCAGATGTGATCAATCTGTAATGAATGTAGTTCTTTAAATGAAATGGATTTCACATGCACATTAGTGTTGTAACAGCACTAGACTGGCATCTCAGGCGTACATTAATTTCTTTTCATTTACTAACCCCCGGAGTCATATGGATTACTTTTATGATGTATGAATGTGCTTTTAGGAGCTTTAAAATCCAGAGCAGTATTCAATGCCATTATAAAGCTGGCCAGGATATTTAATTTAACTCCAATTGAGTTCAGCTAAAAAAAAGAAAAAAAAAATTGTACGCCTAGAATGCCTTGAGGGTGAGTAGTTTATGGGCCGTTTTTTCATTTTTGGGCTGGAGTATCTCTTCAAAGTAAGGGTTGTGCTTGATAAACGCAAAATTGTATTATCTTTTTTTTATTGCAATTCTTAACATGCTCAGGTTTGGAGAAAATCGAACAGCTACAAAACCATGAGAATGAGGACATCTACAAATTGGCTTATGAAATAATTGATCAGTTCTTCTCATCTGATGATGTAAGTTTGTTCTTAAATGTTTGCTGGTTGAGAAACTCTTACACTCTTCCATGTGTCATGTCAGAGACTGTAGGATTGGCTGATTCATTACTCATGAGGTTTCCAGCTGTTAACATGAATTATCTACTGATTTAGTATTGAGCCGTAATTGATTCATAATGTTGTACAGTATACACTATATTTTACACTAGAGGTTGGGACTGCAACAGCTAATAGATAAAATTGATTATTGATATCAAGAACAAATTTGATTATCAGTTCGTCTCGTCTGCACATTGTGGAAGGAATCAGCCTGTTATGTTTATGTATACTAGTTAGTGTTCGCTCATTTCTACGGATAAAATGTATATAAAAATAGCGTAGGACACAAACTGAGCTGCTGCTCAAAGAGTATGTGATAAGTTGTCTCACATGAAAATGCTGTATATTTATAAACGTTTCAGACCAAAACATAAAAATTTAGCATGGCTTGCCTTACTTTTAAAGATGTGTATTCTATTTAATGATTCTGATGTACTTTAAGTACTCAACTTTCGTTTTATGGTTATATCCTTATGTAAATGTCAAAGTCCGTCTATGTATTTCCATTTTCCATATTAACAACAACCTCATGTGCGTCAAGCAAAATTAGTGTTTTTGCTTTTAATTTAGTTACCCTAATTTCTGTTCTTAGTGTTTAGGTTTAGAATGTAACGTTTGTATTTTAAACGTTTGTGTTTTTCCTTATGTACAGCATGGCCTACATAGAAGATACATACACCATATTTGTTTTCCTGGGTTTTATATTACACATTGGACATGTTGTTGAATGAAAATGTTTAAAATAATGGATTTTAAAAATTGTAATTGATATATTTGTATTGTTCATGCAATTAATCAAACATAATCAACAGATTGATTATCAAAGATCACAGGCTTGTGAGAAAAGCCTAAATTCATAACAATCACTAAAAAAATTGTCCATATGTGACAAAATTACCTCTTGGAGGCTGGAACTACTTCTAACCGTACTCTTTATTTACATTAAAGCTGATATCGACTTAGCTAGTTTATCGGTAAAGTGGTCGTAGTGGTTTACCGATATATTGACCTAACCAATATTTTGTTCACCACTAGTCAAAATTACAGAATAGTTTGGAGACCCTATTGCAGTTCCCTCCATAAAAACTTGAAATCTAATCCTGACCATTCATATGTTGTTTTCAGATTGACGAGGACTCCAACCTGGTTCCAGAGGCCATCCAGGGAGGAACATACAGCTTCAATTCCTCTACCAACGTGCCAGCAGAAGGGTTCCAGTTCTAGAGGGTGACGTGAAATATGCAGCACTCTGTTCAACATTAAAAATAATTAGGAGCGAAAGCTAGAGAGAGTGTGAGGAAAAATTAGATCTGTTGTGCTTGGCTGATGGGTTCCATGGCTGCACCTAATTCAAGAGAAATAGAGTGGAGTTTCATTGTCTTCTGAAGGAAACGTTCCAAACATTTGAGATGGCTTTGAGTGGATGCGAGTGCGAGTGAGTAGGTGACTACTACGTTTCAAAACACGACCATCTAAATTGAGCGTGCTTGGAGAATGAGCTTCACTAAAACTTCTGGTGTGTCTTCAAACCAAATCAAACCAGTGGAAGTTACGAAGATGTCACATATTTGTAATCTGAGGCAAGAATAAAGAGGGACCTCGCCATTGAGAAGACATGAGCACCCTTCTAAGGTTGCCTGACTGGACGTGTGTGTACGTGTGCGTGTATGAAGGACCTCTGAACCTGGGGCCCGTTCATCTTGTGCTGGCAAACGGAACCAGAGAACTGTAGCCTGTCTCACCACATGCCAGTGGGGTCCCACAGTCCAACAAAACATCATTGTGCTGCGTGTGGGCAAGTGAATGGATATAAGGTTGTGTGTGCTTGACTGGCTGGTGAAATGCAGGATTGAATGAAACAACGCAACGAGCCAACAACGAAAAATCTAAATGTGTGTATCAAAAAATCTGGGAATTGGGTGGTAAACGTGGATTGAGGAGTTGGCTAAAAGAAAAACACCTTTAGTGGAATGACTTTACATTAATGATCTGAAGAAGACAAGTGATTTGATTGTGCCGTTTTCTTTTTAAATTTTATTTGCTGTTGCCGACACTGGATCGAACTTTGGGCGTTGGAGCAGGGTGAGATCAGCTGGATGGAACCTGCATCATTTGGCCCCAGTGTTTTTTTTTTTTCTTCGTCTTCCCTGTTTTGGTGTATTTCATTTTGTTTTATTGCTGGTGTAAATGCATATAAAACATGTTGTGCACTGCTTTGCACAATCTTGGGCTATTGTACGTTTATTAACACTGCCTTTTCCCGTTTTACTTTTGTTGTGAATCTAAACTCCGCCTGTTGGTCTAAAACTGTTGCTTTAAATGTATCGCATGATCATGCAGAGATGTTACACGGATGGTAATTTTGTGTGAGAGATTTCAGACATTCTTTGCCTGTGCTAAACAGCAGCATAGTAAATTTTAGTGAGTTAGTTTTGTAAGTGTAAGCAGCCTTTTTTTATTTCATTTTAAGATGACCTGCTGCTGTTTGTTTTGTTTCTTTTGCGTCCTCTTCCTTCTAGCACCAACTGACAAGCAATTCTACACCATTTTGCACGTGTGTTCTTCAGTGAGCCGCACTGGAGGCGTGTATAGACGCCAGCATGCTCAAACTGAATGTGTAGTGCAAATACAGAATAGGCCTTTATTTGTAGATAGTCCTGTTCAGTGTTACAGCAGTGACATTTGAGATGCATTGAGTCCTCTTGCTGCCCTGCAGACAGTGTGCTGTGCCTTCACCCTCTAGCAGCACAGACCATGGGAACCATTGCGAATTTTCCAGTACGGAGTTAGTATTTCTGTTTGCATAACCTCTTATTGGCTACATTGTCTTATTTACCCCACAGCACCTCACCCTGGAACAGAATTCCTTGTTTGCAAATATGTAGTTTCAAGGAAAAAATAGATGGTATACGTATCAAGCTGGACAAAGACTACAGCCTCTGTACCCACTCAAATAAATATTCAAATCTGTCACTTATCTTTCCATGACTCTGATTTCTGAACTGAAGTTTGTGTTTACAGTGGCAGAGATTCTCCAGTTGGCTCAATTCTAAACAAACTGTTTATCAGTTCGTTTGTTTCCAGGTCTTTATAAATGTGAAAGGGATAGTTCACCCAGAAATGAAAATTTGCTGCTAATTTTCACCTAGGTGAAAATTATTCCCTGTGCCTACTGGTGATATATTGATGTCTTATGAAGTGAAATTTTGTCTGTGCAAGAAACAAACATTATTTACAACATAACCGGCAAACTAGTTAACAAATCCATAATTTGAAAAGTCATTTGGATGAACTATGCTATTTAGATCAACCATTTAGAAATGAAATGGAAATGATAGAATACCTTTGTAAAAGGTGTACCGTTTTAAAAGAACGATATAAAAGGTTTCTTTTCCTGTCATAAACTGTAACGTTTAGAACAATGACTGTAGAAAAGGAACGTCCTGCCTTCCAAATAAAAAAAGCCAGTCACAAATCTGCAAAGTCACCATTTTATTACACTTCTAGCCGAAAAATCGAGAAGTTGTAACACAGTGTTAAAAGTTTTCAGTTCAGCCTAATGAAGGTCAAGCCTCAGTCTTTGAAGTGGATTGTGGGACTGATGGCAGAGTTGTTGCGAGAAATGTTAAACGGACAGAAAGTCCAGTTTGTGATGTTTTCAATTGTGCTGGACCGATGAAGATTTGGAAAGATGTGTCGGTATGTTTAAGTTTATTTATAAAGTGCTTTTCACAATGGCACGTTGTTGCAAAGCAGCTGTACAAATGACAAAGATAAAATATCCAAGGATTTTTACAGTGTACTTTTGAGACCTGAAAAATGTGCACACAAATACACATACATAAACGCATAGATACGGCTGAGACAATATGTCTCACAGTGGGGCAAAAAAAGTATTTAGTCAGTCACCAATTGTGCAAGTTCTCCCACTTAAAAAGATGAGAGGCCTGTAATTTGCATCATAGGTACACTTCAACTATGAGAGACAGAATGGGAGAAAGAATCCACGAAATCACATTGTCTGATTTTTAAAGAATTTACAAATTAGGGTGGAAAATAAGTATTTGGTCAATAACAAAAGTTAATCTCAATACTTTGTTATATACCTTTTGTTGGCAATGACAGAGGTTAAACGTTTTCTGTAAGTCTTCGCAAGGTTTTCACACACTGTTGCTGGTATTTTGGCCCATTCCTCCATGCAGAACTCCACTACAGCAGTGATGTTTTGGGGCTGTCACTGGGCAACACAGACTTTCAACTCCCTCCTAAGATTTTCTATGGGGTTGAGATCTGGAGACTAGTGGCTAGGCCACTCCAGGACCTTAAAATGCTTCTTACGAAGCCACTCCTTTGTTGCCCGGGCGGTGTGTTTGGGATCATTGTCATGCTGAAAGACCCAGCCACGTTTCATCTTCAATGCCCTTGCTGATGGAAGGAGGCTTTCACTCAAAATCTCACAGTACATGGCCCCATTCATTCTTTCCTTTACACGGATCAGGGACCTGGTCCCTTTGCAGAAAAACAGCCCCAAAGCATGATGTTTCCACCCCCATGCTTCAGAGTAGGTATGGTGTTCTTTGGATGCAACTCAGAACTTTTTGGTAAAAACTCAACTTGTCGTGTTTGGAGGAGAAAGAATGCTATTTTGGTTTCATCTGACATTCTCCCAATCCTTTTCTGGATCATCCAAATGCTCTCTAGCAAACTTGTCTGAGCCCAAACAGTATCTGGAAGATTATTCTATGCTAATATCACTCCTTATCATTTGTTGCCTAGCAAACAGCAACAAATGATGACATCTCAACTTCATAGCCACACCCTAGCAACCGCCCCGTAGACTTCCATTTAAAAAGATAAGCGGCATCAGAACTTTGTAGAGACAAATGGGTGACCTCTTTACTCCTTGCTAGTCTTTAATTATTACCACGAAAACTGCCCAGCTATGCCCTAGCAACCAACATGAATTAGCTATATCTCAGCACCAGAACATCACAGAGACGTGTATTTGTCTCCTATTTGCTGAACTCCAAACTCCTATTTGTCTAGCTACACCTTAGCAACCATGTAAGATAATGAATGAATCGAAAATTGTAGAGACGTGGGTGGGCTTATTTGCCTAGGGCTGTCAGTTGGCTTTAGGTATTGCTCTGGCAACTTCCTAAACACACCCTAGCAACCATCATGAATGTCATTATTTTAGTTTATCATGTTAAGTCATGCTAGCATCATGCTAAATATTTAAAAAATGTTAGCATTATTAAAACGTTATTTAAATGTTCCTGAGTATGCCACCTAAATGTACCTATCTAGTTTTTACATATAATACTGAGATATAAAGCTGCTTTGAAGCAATGTAACATTGTAAAGTGCTATATTCAATTCAATTAAGTTTTATTTATATAGCACTTTATATAGTTGAATTGAACTGAAAATGAAAGTAATGTTTCTACTCTGAAAAACATACCAATATTATCTCACCTTTTTCAATATACTACTAGTGTTAATCATGTTTCTAACTTGAATGCAACAATTAGTTTAACATTTTACCCTAAAACTCAATCAGCACAACTTGTTCCCGTTTCATAAATGTTGCAAGTTACCTGCAGTTTTCTTAGTTTAAACTTTATCCACATTAAGCTGCTTTTTTCATTTTTTTACTTGTTACAGATTGCATTGCAGTATTAATCTGCACCTAGTCTAAACTAGATGAAGTTTCTGCACCACTAATGGCATCAAATTGAAGTACAAAAATAACTTTGACCTTCACTCCCTGTAAAAATTGTTGCGTTTGGGGCAGAAATGTTGAGCCAGTGTTGTTATGGCTGCCCAGTTGGGTGGCTCAGTTTGCAATCGTTTCTAAATCTCTGTTTCATAGTGTGGAAATTAGCTTATACAACACATTTTTAAATTCCCTTTTTGAGCTACTACTAAATCGCTGATAAATGTTCATGCATAGTGAAATAAGACTAATGTTGCTTAACAGTTTGTAGTTTAATACGTTAATAAGCCACATTGAACATAGAGAAACTATGTTCAATGTGCTAAAATTTTACAGCATTGGGCTCTTTAAATTGTAAACTTGTTTTGAAAATTTGAACAATTTATTTCATAAACAGCAGTTTTACAAAACAAAACTTGACTGCAGTGTTTTTAAAAGTGTGCAGTGTGCTGTGTAGAATTTTCAAATGCATGATTTGTTACAGTGACTAAAAAAAGGACTTTTATTTAAAAAGGTTTAAAACAGGGAATGCATGAATAAACAATGTGTAAAAGGAGTAGAGCTGGAGAGAACATCTATGGATGATTAAACTCCCGTCATGCAGTTGCAATCTCAATCTCTCTCAGCACAATGGTTTTGGGATTGATTGCCACATTCTTGGTGGTGTTGTGTGTCTTGTAGATGCCAATGAGGCGGTCAGCCATCTCAAACATGTTGTTCCTCAGGGAGATTATGATAAATTGAGCATTCTTTGTTTGTTCCTGGAATCATTTGGTAGAGAAAAATGAGAACCAGAATAAGATATAAAAAAGCAATTCTATATGGTAATAACAATGTATATTTGCAATGAATTGTAATAAAAAATGTAGAACACTCCGTTTAATATTTGCTCTGCCTCTGTTTCACACGTTATCCTGACAGGACCATCTCACATGTGTGAATGCGACAGCTGGACTCACGTATATATAACAAGCCACAATAGAAACGTTCTTGAAGTCAAGCGCAGCATCAATCTCATCCATGAAGTAGAGCGGTGTGGGCTTAAAGTGATGCAGAGCAAACACCAGAGCTAGTGAGCTCAATGTCTTCTCTCCTCCGGACAGGTTATAGATCTTCTTCCAACTCTTCTTTGGAGGACGTACACTAACGCCAGACACAAAAATAGAAAATACAAAAGTTCAATTTTACAGATATATTTTGAACGAGTGTTGCAATTTTTCAACCCCATTAACAAAATTTGGGATGACTTAACCCGGGGTTAAGCGCAGTGATTCAGCTATAGAAGTGTCATCTTCATTCTACACGCATAATTATGCAATTTGCAATAATGAAATGTATGCAATGTTTAAATTATTATTTTTACTGTTGAATGATACAATGCTACCAGTAAGTCCCAAACATTTTGTTTTTAGAAATTACTTGTAAAACAAAGTTAGATTTATCTCTCTCAGGTTAATTATAATTTTAAAAAATTATGCTCGCAGATATTTGAGAAGGTTGTAAAGGACTTTTATTTCAATGTGAAACTAGAAAACAAACAAATTAAAAATGTTTGAAAAAATAAAATACAAAATTAAAATATATAGGTCCTTTCAAAATATTCATTGTCCAGTATAGCCACCTTTCTTTAGAATTAGAACCTCTCCATAGAATTAGGCAGTGTCTTGTTTTGAACAGCATCTGGGAGGCTGTGGTAGCCCCATCTTCTACAATTGATCAAGAACAAAGGTGTGGGCAAGCATGAGATTAACAGGGGAAACAAGTTCTCAATTTGGTTTAAATAAGGTGAACAAGTATGTCAGGACATTATTCTGTCACCTTTTGAAACATTTTTTAGCAAGCCAGTCAGAGCTTGACTGCATGTGATAGAGCATTGTCCTGCATAAAGATCATGGCCTTTCTGAATGCTCCCGACTACTTCTTGAACCATGGTTTGAAGAAAATGTCTTCCAAAAATTGACATAGGCAGGTGGAAAATACCCTTCCAAAACATGTTTCCATTTGTAACCTGAAAATGTCCAACTAGCTTATCAATAATAATGACACTTCTTGTACCCACATCATTTTATCACCCCCACCTTCTTGACATCTGAGTCAAGCTGCTGCTTAATGTCCATTAGTGAGCCAACCACAGGCCCAGTCATCTGGTCCATCAAGAGTTATTCTCATTTCATCTGTTCAAAAAAACCTTTGAAAAACTTAGTATTCATCTATTTCTTGGCCCAATCTTGACGCTTCAGATTGTGATTTTTGTTAAGTGAAGTCATGTTTCAGCTTTTATTTTCAGCCGTCATCTGGTACTTCTGGAGACTCCAGGGAGGTTGCACTTCTAGAAAATGGTGGCACTGCAGGCTAAAGTGTTCCTGGCGGTTTCAGGCTTAATTCTTTGCAGCTCTTTTGCTGTTATTTTGTGCCTTCAACACACTTTTTTGCAACACTGCTGACTATTATTGGACAAACCATTTGACTGTCAAATGGTCACACTTTAACAGTTTATTTCTGAAAGGTATTTTATAATTTTTCTTTTCAGCATCAGTTATGTCTCTTTTTTGCCCATTTTTACCAGTAGTAAGATTCTACCTAATTATGCACATCTGAATTTAAAGTGCCACTTTAAAGTTTAGACCACTTTAGCCACTTTACACCACACCTTCCTTTAACAAACAGGCGTCACGTGATAATGATGATATTAAGCAATTATTAAGACTGCATTTCATTGCCCTGTACTTGTACATGTCTAATGACAATAAAGTTGAATCTAATCTAATGTATTATTATTATTGTGGTTTGGGTCTGGAAACATGCTTTGAAAAAAATGTGATCAGAAATCTTCAAAAGAAAGCAACAGTTTTTTACTGATAGTGAAACACCAGACAAGTGCTTATTTAAAGTGGCTGTGTGCTTTACCCAGTCCTGACTGTTGACAGCACAAATACGCAAATATAAACCCTGGGTTTAGGAATGTGTAGGGAAAAAAAACATACTGAAATGCCCAGACCTAACTCTTAATCCCTGGCAAAGTATGAGCATTGTGAAACGTCAAACAAATTCTGGACTCAGGATTCTGTTTACCCAGGGATTGGAATGGCCCAGGGTTAATTATTTAATATGGAAAAAGCCCTATTGTTTTCTAATAATAAACATAAGTGAATTAATTTAAAATCTGAATCAGTAATAAAGGGTAATTAGTGCATTTCAAGTGAATTGCAATAATTTAAAATTTTTGCATATTATAGAATTCATGTTTTTTATCTAAAGAACATGGCATTTTGCTGTTGCTTTGAACCTTAACAAGTCTGAACACACTTACCTGAACATGATGCCCTCAGAAAATGGATCAAGGCTGTCCACCAGCTCCAGCTCAGCATCTCCTCCTAGGGTGAGCATCTGATAATTCTCTTTTAGTTTGTTGGTAATGATGTTGAATCCGGCCATGAATTCATGTAGTCTCTGTTTGCGCAGATCCTCGCAGCCTCTCTTAAAACTGTCTCTCTGTGTGGTAATGTCATCCAGCTCTGCCACCCTCTGCAGATACAACTCCTCCTACACACACACACACCACACACAACTTTGCAGTGAGTGACTTAAAGGGGGAGAACAATCATGAGAAAACGTGCAGGGGAAACAGTGCAGACACTGATTGTCATTATTACCATTTTTCCTGCATTGAAATGGCCACCAAGGCTATATTTCAGTCAAAAATGTGTGCGCTTGCTCTCTCTCACCTGTTATAAGGTCTAAACCTTTGCAATGTGTTCACTTAAAGGATGTCACATACAAAGTGACCACTGATGTACGATTTATAACGAATGACTTCTTAAGACAGAATTATGTATTTTCTAAGACTGGTTAATAAGACTTACCTGAAAAAAATCCAAATCATTGTTACCAATTAAAACGCTACAACTAGAAGAGTAAACTATGCACACAAACTTTGTTGGGTTGAGAAAACCTAGTCTAAAAGTTCAAAACAGTTTTAAAAGCTTAAGTTTAATTTCTCAACTCTTTTTTACTATTTAAATCTTAATGACAGAGACAGAAAAAGTTAACTGTTAGCATGATGCCAACAGATTTTTACGTTTTAGCATGGCGCTAGCATGTTTTAGCATTTATTAACTTGTTTCTAACAGACTTTAACATGATGCTAATACATTAAGCATGATGCTAACAGATTATAACATGATGCCAACACATGCTAACATCATACTAACATAGCTGCATGCTAGCATTATGCTAAAATGTGTTAACATCATGCTAATTTGAATTTAAATGTCACCATTTGTGGCTGCTTTTTGAGAGATGAGCCCACCCCCAAGTCCCTACGATATTCTGGTCCCATATGATATGTCATCACAAATTTCTACCCAATGTCAAATTTATGGGATTTTTTTCAATGGCAGTCTATGAGGTGGTTGCTAGGGTACTATAACTGATTGCTAGGGCATGGCTGGACAGTTTCCATGGTTATAATTAAAGACTATTTGCCATTTGAGTCAAAAGAGGCCACCCACCTGTCTCTACGATATTCTGATGCCTCCCACCTTTTTCAGTGGAAGTCAATGGGATGGTTGCCAGGGTACTGTACTGGTTGCTATATAGGGCGTGGCTACATAGCTGTATTGTCATCATTTGTTGTTGCTTGCTAAGCCAAGTGATACGAGCCCACCCTCAAATCTCTGACATTCTGATGCAGAGCTATAATGTCACAGATTTCAGACAGAAGTCTATGGAATTTTCCACCCACTTTTTATATGCCTGAAAAACACTATAGTGATACGGATGCAGTGCATGTGCTTAGCAGATCAGAAATTTATCATAGCGTCTTTTATGGCCACTAATATTAGAAGTATATCTAAGTTTGTCATTTATCTAGTGCGCCAGTGGCCATGTCACGTGGTGAACTTTAAGCTACTAAAGTTTAAAAAAAAAAAAAAAAAAAAAAGTGATGTTTGAGGTCGATGAATTTAAAGATGACCTTTTTGGATCATCTATTACGTTCTCGAAATTGATTCTTTTGATTTCCTGCCTGTCATGAGCCTACCAAAAGCATTTGTTCATTGAAGACTGTGTGACGAGACTCATTTTTTACTAATTAGACTTATTAAAATTTGTTAGGCCAAGCCTTTTTGACTAACATTTAATCAACTGATAGAAGACAGCTCTACACTGCAGTTGCCACGTTTTCCTTCCACTGCGGTTGGCTTGTCAATACCATGGTAATAAAACATTGCAGTTATCATGGCAATTCAATATTGCGACAACCCTAAATACACTATACATGCACATGTACACATGAT
>JAZGTK010016936.1:0-12493 GCA_036877625.1 Ambastaia sidthimunki
CAAATGCAGCAGCCAGGCAGAAGCAGACAGACCATTAAGATTCTGGGTAGGTGGGTCTGACGGGGGCGGAGTGTTTTCCCATTTGTCAGCTTGTTCTTTAGGGAAGATGAAGAGAGTTGGTTTATGGTTTGATGTTAAATTAGCTGCAAGTGTTTTAAACTTTCATAGATAGTGGTGTTTAAAGAAAACCTCACAATCAGGGTTTTGTTCTAAAACTCCTAACCCTTAGTTATGGAGCATGACTTGTCCCTCACTGTTTTTGCTACAAACACAACAACACCTCAGAATAATGACTTAAGAAGCAGAGATGTGCTACTCATCCTTGGGGTTGAGTTTTTAATTTTGGGACACAAGATGTCTTGCTTTGAGGTAAGGTTGCTATTACTTTTTTTTGCACCAATCTGATCTAAAAGTTTCTTCAAAAACTAGCCAAATTAGTGGTTAGATCAGGAGCTGGTTTAGCAGGTTCTGTGAAGCTCTTCCTCCAAAGGTAATGTGATGGTAAGTCAAGCAAAGGGAAAAAGTTTGGACTGAAGTTGACATGAAACTGTTTGTGAACTATAGACAATTTTTTTACAATTTAAGTTACAAGTTGCAAACAAGTTTTTTCTTGTCTTTGCAATCTGCTTGCTGCTGTACCTCATTACTTGATTCTGCCACAGGCCCAAGCGAGGCACTTCTCATCACCCAATGAGGTAGTTTAACCAGGATGAAAGAGACCATCATCACTACATTGTCTGCAAAAGAACATTGTGGGATTGTGGGCTCTGTTGGGTAAGGTGTGTGTCTGAAAGATGAGTGTGGAACAGACTGTGTTGTGTATTAAAGGAAACAGCCTGATGAATAGTGTTGATATGACTCATAAATGATTTGCTGTTTTGAATTAGAGGGTTTATACATATGTAGACATGATGGATCACTGCCTCAGTGGTAATAAATGAAAAAAACATTATGCCTCGATCCATATTGTGTAATATGTCATAGATTTTTGTGTAAAGCTACTTAATCAGTTGTATTGTTTTATTATAACTGTTGTTATTAATGTTAAAAAATTATATTGAAAAAAATAGATTTTTATTAACAAAATGTGCATGGTTCAGATACATGCCTCCTATCCCATGTCAACCAAGTCTGGGTGTACACATAATACACATAACCTTATCTAAAACATACAATGCTTTGGGTTTAATATTTGTAGATAGGGGTTTGTACAAATCCCCTAGTAGTGATTTGTCTAAATCATCAGTAATGTGTTTATTTTAATGTGAGACTGTGTGTAGTGTGTTAAAAATGTTTTGGCATTTTCACTCAGAAAACATTCATGACATTCAAAAATGTCTTTAAAGATCAGCAACTAATAAGGGTAAAAGAAACCATAAACCTAACACATGCACACCTAAATACAGTATGAAAATCAACCTTTTTTTTGCTCTTGCACCTGGGCCCACTAAATGAGATGAATCATGAGATGGCTCAGCCTTCAGGCAGTACATGTGCACACATTTTTATTTGTAATCTAACATCACTTTTTACAAAGCAATCAGATGATTCTGTTGTGTCCTGGTTGGTTGGATTTTCTTTGCACTTCTTATTCATTATAATAATATATATTCATTTATATACTAATATAATATATACTCTTTTTTTGCTATAATTAATAAAATAATATTTTATGGATGGAAAAGAGTTTTTGTTGTTTTCTCACATTCTCTTAATTTAATTTTAAGTGTGTGTATATTTTGTTTCACTATAGTTAATTGACATCATTGGTTGTAGGTATCAAGTCTTATTTATTGTTCTAATTTTTTTGTAGCAGTATAGCCTAAATTACAAATTTAAATACATAGGTTACAGTTTACAGTGTACCTTTGTAATTGTTACTAGTCGCCCTAGTGTGCTGTGTGGCACTGGTTTATTGGTGATAGTTTGAATACTTTAAATATACATGTTTTTGGTTGCCAGTTCTAAATACTACACTGTAACAATAATAAATCAATGTTCGTAGAGAAAAAAACAGTTTTTAACAGGAAGTATAAAGTCTGTTAAAACACAACAAACTCTGCAAAACATGAAACCAGCTGTAATTCTGATGCAGTATACAGTCAGTCAAGTGTTTCCTCTGCTTTACATATTGTATAGATTTGTTAATAAAAGCGATTAAATCTTATTTATTTAGTTAATTAGTCGCATTTAAGCACGATGACAGTAAAAAATCTGCGCAGACAGCAGTAAACCAGTAGCTGTGTTTTTCCGGTAGGGGGAGACACTATCTCATGCTTGCCTAACACACATGCTTAACTGTTTACACTGAAACCAAATTTAACTTTTGGCATGCGAGTGGATTTTTTTTAGCTTTTTATTATTATTGTATTTGATGACATGGTAAATATTAAAATAAAATGTATAAAAAGACAAAGAGAATTGTTTGCATAGCCAATTGCATAAAATTATACACTTATAATATTAGGTTAAAAATGTTTACTTTCATATCAATTTTCTAAGTAACTTTGAAACACTCTAAACCCTAAATTGTCAGTCAATTGTTACATATGCTAAATTTTCATTGCCTGTATAATGGGTGCTCCGACTTACACCTATTTCTGGTAATGGTCTCTTTAACATTCTATATGTGATATATTAACAATAACAATGCAAGAACAATATAATTAGAACTAAATAAGTTAAAGAGAAAACAAATCAATACTAAAACCAAAATCTTTTGTGAGCGTTTTAAATTTTCCAGCTGGTTGTGTTTGCAAACATTTTCCCTTTTAAAAAAAAAAACAAAAAACAGTCTAACAGTGTGTAAAATCAACAGCACAGGTCTGATCTCCCATGATTGACCTGTTGTAGTGTCAGTAAAAAAGGCCACACAAAGCATTGAGACATTATTTCCTCCCTCAAACAACCATGTGTTTGGAATGTCCTGGGCTTTTCTGTGGCTTTCTTCCAAGCAACTTCAAAGCACTATTATCAGACTCAACCTTGCTGTGTTTCTTTCTTCCCGGCCTCAATGACGAACGACCTGTTTGCTCTGAGCTAATCTCAGCCTGTACGGGACATGAGCTCACTCAGCTGTGCCATGTTTATAAATATGGGTATATAAAGAAGGAAGGGGGTTTGTATTGCTACATGCCCGACAGTGAAAGGAACTTGGTTAAAATCTGGGTCACCTGGGCACTGTCTATCTAACTGAACTGACCACTTGATAAATGGATTGTAAACTATCGTTCGGTATTTATGCATACTGATTTTGTACTGATGAGATGCTGGGATATGTCTCATGAAGCCAAAGTTACATTTAATTTATTCTAAATAATAAATAACAGCAATTTATTAAATGCATAGTTACAGGATTAGGACAGCAATGTTAAATACTCTAGAAGTAAATTACTATGTTTTTCCTTAAACTTTCTTCACGATCTCTTGCTCTCTCTCTCTCTCTCTCTCTCTCTCTCTCTCTCTCTTTCAATCTCTCTCTCTCTCTCTCTCTTTCTCTCACACACACACACACACACACACACACCTATAACCTCTTCATATTCCGCTGTCACACGGGATATGAAGCGCATTGGGAGCGTCTGTTTTAACTCGGTGCTCGTCTAACGCTTCCTCCCTCTGCTGGATCACAGTTCAGAAAACAAACACTCGTTTTCAGTGTCTGACAACTTCCTTTTTTCATAGACATTTATAACACATGACAAAGACACGCTTTACAGGATGTTATTACAGTAAATAGAATACAGTGTCTTCATACGTTTTGTGTCAGAAGTACAGTACAGCTATGACTGTAATGGAACCTGCTGTTTAAAAAGATGACAAAGCAAAAATAGTGTAACCCTTGCAGAAACTATTAAAGTCTGTGTAAGATCTCAAAAAGTCCCAGATTGTTTCTGGACATCGTAAACGTTGGAACACAAAATACTTGAACGTTCAAACGTATCTGTGATGCCCCCAAAATGCTGTAATAAAAAGCTGGAAAAAATTTTGGAGAATTAAAATTAGACTATAATATACTATGATCATATATAAAATACGGTATATGGTATATATGATATACTATGAAGGCAGCTCTCTAGATCTGAGACACAAAACTTGTGTCTGTTATAAGTGGTCCTAACTCCAGAACTCAGAACTGTGTCTGGGTCTCATGTTAGAAATCACTGGTGTCACTGAAAAGCGTAGGGTGAATTGCGATCAGATGCCGCAGTTGCGCAACTCATCTAAGTTTTCACCACTACAATGAGTTTCTCTTCCTCCGTCTTTCTGGCTTTAGACGCGTTAGCACATATGGGTGTTGCTGACTGTAGAAACAGAAAGCGAAGTGACGCTGCTTTGTGACCAGAGAGCGGAGACGCGTCTGGATACGCATACAGCACTCGCTTGGATACAGCTGCTTAACGCGGAAAAACGAGGTTTGAGGATGGAGGTATGATCATATTTTCTGTTTCTAAGCTTTTCTGTAAAATAAAAACGCTCGAGAAAATAGCGCAAACGCTTTCTAATTGTGATAGTTTGTTGATAGTGTTGTCATGATGAACACGGGACACATTGTGCTGACTTATTCACACTGTGCAAAATGATATCAGGTGACGGACATGGGATAGAGAATTTGTTTCGGATTTTGGTTATATTTTAAAGTGACAAACATTTTAATGTCACAAAATTTTTATTTTTTAAGGAATGCAATTCATACATATTAAATGTCCAAATATGATGACACATATATAATATGTTTATATTTAATATGAAATATTATATTTTACAGTATATCTCTTTAATACAGTAAGCTTAGTATACGGTATAAACTGCAACTGAGACCAGCAACAAAATTTCAAAGCGTGTTAAATGAGGTCTATGTCTTTGTATGTTACAGCTACTGTAGAATGCCAGATTAAACTCACATTGGCTACAGTAAGCTACTGCAGATACACAGACTTCTGGCAAAATACATGTTCAGACTGTTTTAACCCCAAATGACCACAAAGTGGGACAGCAACGCCTGTCTGCAGAATATCTTCCTCTGTGTAAAAAAGCAAAGCTTTGACTTTCTTCTTGGTCAGAAGCATTAAAGTTCCTCAGATGGCACGTGATGGCGAGTTATTACTTCTGCAAGTGTAAGCAACTTTTTCCTTGATGTGTGAAAAATGTTTGTACTTCTACAAATCAAAACCATAAAATCAGTCTATGATTGGTCTAATCGTATGATTTATCTATTTTGTGTGAGCAACACAACAACACTTAAATAGTCATTTGCACTGACAGTGATTTAAATGTTATGTTTAATGTGTCATTGTTTTTTTCACTGGTTCTTGTGCTTTTTGTATCCCAAAATATTCACACAGTGAATATTAAAACTGCATATTGAAGCTGTTTTTCAATAGACTAAAGAGACTAAAGACTAAACGTTTTTCCTTATTTTGCTAAGTTATATTACATTACTGGTCAAAATGTTTTTGATTCTAAAAACTTTTGTAAAGGTTGTAAAGGCTTTTTTTAAATGCATATAATGAATTTTGTAGATTAATATCAATTGGTATCAATTGAGTTTCTTATTTACTTACAAAATTGAAATTTTGTTTTGAAATAGATTATTTAGAGTGGATGAGGAGGGAAACAGCCAAGTGTCCAGAATACAAAGATCAACTTCAATATTATTTCAAAATTATTTTAAACATACCATCATATGTAACTGTGGGTTGAGAAAAGAGCTGTATGCAAAGTGTGGCTACTTCGATGTATAGTTAATATTTTGGATGAATAGACACTACATAATTTTCATTCTTCCATTTGTGTTATATAACAACCCAAACAACTTTACTATTATTCAAAAATGTGGAAAATAGCACAAATAAAAAAGTAGGTGCGTCCAAATGTTTGACTGGTAGTGTACATGGAAAACAGTAGTGTGATGCTTATTTGTGGAAAGTTACGTAGAGAGAGAGAGAGAGAGAGAGAGAGAAAACAGGGAGGGGTCAGGGAGAAATCAATTTTTTATAAACTTTTAATTATTCTAAACTTTTAAATTATTAGGAGCTATTTTGGGCCAAAGCACTGCACACACAAGAATATGTGAGAATAGCAAGATCAAAATAACAACTTTTTCTGCTCACATACCATCACACTGTGTGGTATGCTGGGAGTCCCCTCTGCTAGTGTGTGTGTTTGTGTGGTTAGGTCTTCGTGTTGTGGAAGAAAAAGGAACACAATGTAACCAAAGATGTAGTAAATTGGGGTGGACTCGCCAAACATATAGACCACATGTTATATTATATTTAGCAAGAGAACAAGCAACAGTATTACAAGTGCTGTTGAATACAGATAGAGCTGCATAGCAAGTACTGCCAAAAACAGTTAGTTAGGAAAATATGTCATTTTAAAGCAAACTAGGAAATTGCATAAAGATGAATGAAAATGTTCACATCTTGTACATTCAATAAAAGTACTAACTACTAAATAAAGTACTAAAAAAGTACTAAATAAAGTACTCACTGACAAAAAAGCACCATAAAAGTGTTATTGAAGTGCTCCATATAGCTTGTGGGCTATACTCTGTTTTTGGAGGCAGTACAAAAGTTTTGTTTGAGAACAGTGAAAATCTTCCATTCTGCACAGTTCTTAAATCACATTTATAATCTCATAATATGTTTCACATTTTTAATTAACATTTAATGAAATAAGCAGTGAAGTTCTTACTCTAAAGACATAAGCTAGATGTAAAGCACCATTTTTGACTCCACAGCTCAGCCACATTGTCTGTAGGGAACTACGGAGGTTCTTAACTACAAACCAACATGAAAGATCAATATGCTCCTTCTAATTTTAAACACAACTGATTGTCAGTGATAATCACAATCACAGAATCACAATCACAGTGCAATCGCAGATGATTGGCAGGGTTTATAAGGATTATATAAGGACTATAAGCCTTGTGAATATTAATTAAGTTTTTTCTTATAGTAGAAGTGTAGTAACCATGTTTTTTTATTGGCTATACAGATTATCATTTGTATAACCACAGTATTACTACAGACACCATGGGTAAACTGTGGTTGCTGTAACAAAACCATTTATGGTTACCATTATTTATTTATAGTAACTATTGTTTATTGGTTGTAAAACCATGATAATCTAGATCAATCAATATGTCATCATAGGGCACTATAGCAATGATTAGCATAAATTGTAATACTCTACACCCAGTTTTCTTCTTTAGATTTCTTGTCAGTGCAAGAGAATCTTGTCAGGATGTTAAGTTTTATAAGTGGTTATTTGAAGGATAATGCATACAGTGTAAAAATACATATGCTTGAGGGCATCTCTGTAATAAAAGTATAAGACAACCGAACACATACAGAAAAACTATGATTTATTACTATGATTACTTTCAATTGCTAGTCAATGATAGGTGGTGGAGGATGGACATGCTTATTCTAGAAAGAACTTCATTGACAAAATTTGTATACGCCCTTGTGAACTAGATGAATCATCAATATTTTGGTGTATTTTGGTGCATTGGAGCATAAAAGGCTAAATTTTGAGTGACATATCTGCTTAAGTTTATTTTGTCAACAACAAGAAAGGTATAAAAGTAGATTACCTTAAAGTTAACAGATATTAATTAACATTTAAAACTTATGTCTTTCAATAAAAAGTGTTTTGTAGCTGTACAGTAGATGCAATACACATCCCACTCAGCTTGTTTTTAATATCATACAACCTGTCATGCTTTATTTAGGTTTGCCGTCAGACATCAATATGAATTCCTGTTGTACACCTTGTCTGTGTCATAATGTTCTCTCGTGTCAGGCCCCATGAGACAGTGACTGTTTCTCCCATTGCTCAGAGTGATGTAACACACAGAAAACCTTTGTAAAAACACAAGCCATGTGCCTGAAAGTAAAGGCAGTGGAAAAGTGTGATCTTCTGATGATGTAAAACACATCATGTTTTCCTGGAACGAGGTTCTTAGTCTTATGTGCCTGTTCTCGTATTTGCAAGACTGGCCATATTATTTGGGTCATAGCTGGCCAGAATAAACTAGGTATTTTTCTGTCCAGATCACTTAGAAATGAATTATTTACCATGCACTTTTTGTATTTATGCATGTATGGACCACATTTTCCTTTCAGGTCATTCATAGCAGATAGGTGGGGGGATGGTGCCTTCAGAAAACACAAACTATAGTAAATATCGTATGTGACAAGTGATCTCTAATATAATCATGTTTTGACTAAAAATTAATAGTCTTTTAAAGCTTTAGCTTTACCCTGTCACTTTGCAGTACTATAGTACAGTTCTGGTAACAGAGGGTACGAATGTGGTTCTTTGACATAGTACACTGTATACCATCATACAGTGGTGTTTACATAGTATTCAAATAACCTTTAAATAATGCCATGGTAATATCATGGTAATGTAAAAAGACACGTTTTACACATGACTGCAAAACCAATGAGATGCTACGATGATAGGCAACTGTAAACAGGCTACAGCTTTAGATTACAGCTTTAAGATATAACTGTCAAATAATACCATGGTAATACCATAGTAACATGTAAAAAGTGAATTAGCATTTATTACACGTGACTTCAAAACCATTAAGGTGCTACGATAATAACAGACTATAGGCTACAGTTGTAGTTTACAGTTTAACTTTATAAGTCTAACTATAGTTTAAAATTATACCTACAGTACAGTTAAAGTACAGTTCATAGTTATAACTGTGGTAAAATCCTTGTAATTTTTGGCATTGAGTTACTGCTTCAATAAATCAAATGAACATGATCATCTGAGATATGAGTTTGGCGCTCTGGAGTCTTAGATTCAGCTGTTTCTGGATCAGTTGTGTTGTTAACTGATCTTGTGACTTTGATTACACTGGCTTGCGTAGGTTGATTTAGTCACAGTGCAGCTTTTCCAGTCAGACAAACATCTGATCAAGCAGGGAAACCCTGTGGGAATCTTAGTGGTTTACTATTAAAATAAAAGTCCCAATTTTATCTCAGAAGGTTTTTTTTAGCCTGATTTCAGTGGAATCTTCTTAGGTACAACAAACAACATTTTATTCAATAGTTCTTTTAAAAACTATTAATCTATGTACTGGTGCTCTTTAGAACTCCAGCTGCACATGATATTTCTCCTTGGACATGAGTCTGCTCAAAGATCACCAACAGACAACTGACCCAGGCCTTCATGAGTACTCTGTGGTTTATTTCTCAGGCCACAACGCCCCAAAATAGAGCCATCTGTACTCCCACGACTGGCCTGTGATTCCCACCCACTATTCAGAGCTTCCCAGCTCAGAGATTTTGTTTTAAAACATTTTTCTAACATTATATAATATATTAAAAACATTTTGATAAGTCATTAGTACAAAATTAAAAATAGTTTTGGCCCAGATAATTTGGGGTTAGAAGAATTTGATGAGAAATTTTTCAATAAGTTTAACTTTCAGACTTTGGTATCTGGGCAAATCTGAGCACAGTTTAAGACATTGCAAAGACACATCTCCACAAGTCTTTTCCACACAGAAAACTAAGAAACAGGAGACCTTCATTTCCTTTTCATTTATTCTCACTGAGAAGAAACATTTGAGATATTATGTACAAAGATCTCACTTGTGATTATTCTTTCCTGTTTGCTCCTCCAGTCCTCATTACAAAAATTCAAACAAGCCCAGGTCAAGAAAAAACAAAAAACAAAGTCTTGACTCCATTGTCTTCGTTGTTTTACAAGTTTTACTCTGATAGCGCCCAAAAAAGTCTTTGTTGTGAAAGGTCAGGAAAGAGTTAACAATCATGGGCGCCAAAATAATGAGTCAAAGGGTGGGTGGTCGCCGGGGAATTCTGCTTATCATGGTGAAGAGACAGAACGGCAGGAAATACAGTAGAGGAAAGTGGATTGAGGAAAAATGTCCTCTCTACCCTTTTTCTGCGCATGTAAGCACATCAGGTTGTTCAGATGGCGTTCAGAATGAATGTGTTAAAGGGTTGTGTGTGTATGTTTTTGTGGGTGGAGGAAGCAAGGTGGGTGGTGTACCATGTGTGTGGAAAACTAGTTAAATAAAGAATGATATTAAAGTGTGGAAAGTGTGTGTATATGTAAGGCCTGGGTGTGTATATAGGAATGCAGGGTCTCTGGCTTAGCTGTACAGAGAGAAAGAGTGAAGTGTAGGGTCGGTGCTTGCCAAGAGCAAGTGCTTATTTTTAAGGCTTTGATATACTTTCATACTTCATACAATAACATTCTGCATAGATTCAGCCATGGGAAATGCAAAGAAGCTATTTGATTACTGCAGCTTATAGAGAGAGAGAGAGAGAGAGAGAGAGAGAGAGATTCCCTCAGGCACTGAGTATGATGTAGGTCAGCTGATGCTGGTCATCTTAGTTCTTGACAATGTAATGGAAATGAAAACTAGTGTACTTCAGACTGTGACATACAGTATACACTTATATGTAAAAATTTTATATGTAAAGAGGTTTGCAATATACAATTTTAAACGCTGTCATATTTTTACATTTACAAATTGTAGTACAGTACATTACGTTAAAGTATGGTATGTACAGTACAATATTGTCACAAGATCTCACTACATTGCAGGTCTACATTTGGAACAATTTGATGAGAACTGCTTGAGTTCATATAGAGTTCTCTGACTTTTAAAACTAAGACATTGTTGAGATCTCTAAAACTCTATAGGAGACAAATTGAGCATTACTTCCAGACATCTGACTTGTCACAATGGAAACAAAAAGTCATGTGTGCATGAGTGCATTGTAACAAATATGGTCCAGTACTCCACACATACCTGTTGCACAACAAGTTATTTGTGGATTCTACATAATATAAAAATAGGAAAAATAAATAAGAAAGGGTTCTTGGACTGAAGGGTTCTTTGGGGAACCAAATTAGTTTAATGGCATTTCTGCAAAGAACCCTTTTAGCCTTTTTTAAAAAACAAGTTCTTATGTCAAGTTCTTATGTCACCATTTATTGATTTTTAAATGTAATTTTCCATTTATTGAAAGTAAAGAAAACATGTTTTGTAAAACAAGCACCTGCTGAAATCAGAGCCCAATTATTGCATCATGCTTGTTATGTAACGGGTGGTCTGAGAGTGGAGGGAATTTTGTGTCATTACATTGACATCAGAATAAAAACATCCAACTGCAACAACGCTTAGCTTTAAGTAAAACAAACAGCCTGAGGCTCAAGTTTTGTGTTTGCAGGAGGAAACTCCAGTAAAGCCATCAGTTGCTCAGCTGGCTGGAAGACTCAGAGGTCACACACTGCCAATGCCAGGAAACATAGAGGTATGAGTCTATTGATGTGTCTTAATTTTATTATTTGTTATTTCTGATTGTTCTAAATCAGGGTAGCATTTGCATGTGACAGTAATTCAGTAGTTTTGGCCAATTAGACATTGAGAAGATATTACATCACTTTTTTAAGTGTTAGGGGGCATCTATCACACATCATGGGTTATTTGAATAAATTACAGGTGCAGTCTACAAGAAGATCCCCATGCTCACTGCAGAACAACCAAACAGATGAAGATGTTGAACATGAGGTAAGCGCATAACATTTACTGTGGACTCATGTCGGTGTGGTTGGGTTTTCTGATGTTGGCGAAGCCATTTGGGGGCTAAATCATTGCTATTGGCTGAGCCAATGTTGCTGAGCCAATGATGCTTAAGCAAACAGAAATGTTTTGAGCCATGGTATTCACACATTTCCATCAAATCAGCCTACAAATCAATGAAGTCTTGTGTCCATCAAATAAGTCTTGTAAATCTGTGTCTTTTTTCTGGTACAGAAACCTTCAATCTGCCCTCATCCTCCCAAAATGAAAATAAAGAGTTCTCCTCTCATTGAAAAACTACAGGTGAGACCATTCAACTCCGTTATACCTTCACACAATCATCTATGAACGTAAGTATTACTGCTGTGTATGAGTGACATGTGAAAGGTTCTGCTCCATCAATTGTGTGAAATTGTTTATCAATTACACAAATTATTTGTGAAGTGAGCTTCATACAGGAAATCTCATGCATCTGCTGACTTCTAAAATATTCAGGTTAATCGCACGAAACCATGCAATGAAAAGGGCTTAGTCACCCACATCCACTATCCTGGGGATGATAATAAAAGACCCACATCTGTCATATAGTTAATACTGAAATCTACCCTAATGTCAGTGTCAGAACTTTTGATCTACGTACTGTGAAAAAGACAGCCTACATGAAAGCAATTTGCTGTTCAGTGAATGTGTCTTAGATTTTAATGCAACTTTTCTGACACCTCGTGTTTAAAATCAGTTATTGCAGGGGCAACGTTAACAATGACGTCACTCCATGAACACTTGTTTTAGCCATACCTAATACATGCACGCATGTCCTTCCATTAGACAACAAAAAAACTAACAAAAAAGTTTAACAGGTTTTCATTTAAGAGGTTTTCAATGTTTCAAATGGATGAATGATACTGTTCA
>JAZGTK010016937.1:0-12492 GCA_036877625.1 Ambastaia sidthimunki
TCTGGATGTCTCGGAAGAACCAGAAGGTGAAGATGCACATGGACAGACAGATGATGGAGATCACCATTCCCAGCTGAGTGATCCTCGTCAGAACATTATAGTGTGCCATCAGCTGCACGAAACACAACCCAAACAGACAATACATTAAAAACATCTGCTTTACTCTCTTGTACTATTGTTTACATAAGCAGAAGCAATTTGTGAATTACACTGCAAACAAACTAACAGTTTAAACACACCAGATTATTCCTCACAATTCTGAATAACAAGTTTAGGCCTTTTGATCAAAATGTTTTAAGGTTATGAAAAACACAATTGGTAGTGGTCATAATGCTTCTGACTTCATACATACAGTTAAAGGAACAGTATTTAATTTTTGGCACTGGAGGTCGCACACTGAAAACAATAAGGCATAGTTTGATGATGCTGTGAGGGAATGATGGGGATTGTCATTTTCACCTCCACCGCTGATGAAAATCAATTTGATGAGACTCACAAATCACGGTAATGGACAAGATAATGAAGTAACGTTTTATAATCATTCCTTTGACCACGATTATTTCATTCCAATAAATTTGCACAAGTAAAGTAATGTTTAATGCTAAATTACTACTCACACATGTCACTTTATTTGTCAGATTAAATGGTGGGGTAACGCAGCTCAGTTTTGCTTGTTCTAAACAATCATAGTAAAAGTGCATTTGAGTGAATAACTGTGGTTCATGTCAACTGGACACTAAAACTACTACTTTTTTCATGAGACTTACTATGTTGCCATAGTTTCTACTGGAAACTGAGGATAACACATAATTACAAATATTACAATTTTTTCTAGATTTAAACATTGTTGGAAACATTTAGGATAATGTAAGTACGCAAGTTAGCAAAATATATAAGACAGCGCTAGTTTTGAATATTTAATGCATTAATAGCACATATTGTCCCTTTATGTAAAAAAATGTAAAATTATTTTTAAGAATCAACTGTTTGGAGATGACACTTGGTTTGATATTTTGTTATAACAGAACAACATACTTTTTAAAAGTGATTTCTGTGCCCAAATATTTTAAGGCGACCAGCAAGGTTTTTTGAAAGTAGACCAGCAGTGATAGAGAAGCACTGACTTACATTGGCCCGAGCAGAAGACATTAGAATAGCGAAGTGTGTCAGGTGATTACAGGAACAGGAAGTGTGAGTGGCGTTAACATGAATACGTTTACACCCGTCCAAACTCCAGCGTCCCGTCATGCTCTGGGAATACTCCCAAAATGCACATTTTGTCTCATCATGGGCAGCATCTATCTCCTGAACAAAAGAGTGAAGCTCTGTCAGTGCTGACTGGATGACTTTTACAGCCACATTATCGATTGAAGAAGAAAATAGAAATGATAAAACGAAAAGTGTTTATGTGAAAGTGATTATGGGTAATTAAGGTCTGTACCTCTGTGTGTTTGAGAGTGAAGGTCACATTGTTCAGTGGGAATGTCTTTGTGTTACTGATGGCTGCTGCTATTACGGCTGAATTCACTGTGATTTCACCCGCTGCGGTGTATCGAGAGTAATCGACCACACCCGGATCATCTTTGGGCTTCAGAAGATCCCCGATACTGTTGTAGACAAGAAAAACAATAGATGTGCTTCCTATAATAGACACAGAGGAGAAACAGAAACACTCATCATAAGTCATATGGTTGATTTGACATCACTTTGACAAATATTACTAGAAAGAAATGTACAAACCGTTATTATGTTTGTCTTTTGTGTACTTAGATGAAAGTGAAATAGAGTTTCCTTGTATGGTGGCTGAAACAGGCTGCTTGGGTGCTCGATGTGGTTCAAACGTGTATAGTTTCATTTCTAGAAATAATATAAGACAAAGAGTAAAAGCACTTTTTCAAAAGTCGAAAGTCAAGCTCAGCTTCTAAAAACCAAGTTTGCAGTAAAACACATTTTTATAGTGTATCTAATAGTGTTTCTTTTATGAAGGTGATCTAAAGCCTCAAAGGTCTCACCTACGTCACCGGCGTCCACCTGCATCTGCGCTGTGTGTGTGTAACCTGAAGACAGGGCGAGCGTCTGCTTCTCTACTGTGTGAAGGAGTGTGGTGAGGTAATGCTTCCTCAGATCCTGATGGATCTTCTCCCACTCCACCTTCTCATCTCTCTCAACCAAATTATTCACACTGAACACCAAATCCTGCCATACAAACATGCAGTTGATTCAGTAAAGAGCATATGACTGTAATAGCAGGTAATATGTTTATCAATAACAGCAGTTATTAATTGACATTATAAGTCATATTCAGATACTCATATATTCAGCTTCTTTTAAGTGTTACAAAAGAACGTTGGAATGACCAGATTTTTAGGTGAACTATCACTGTAAATTGTTTTAATTAAAAAGTAATAGGGTTTTACATGTTACAATTAAATATTTAAAAATGCTGCTTAATGCTAAAACGTTTTTATTGGGAATAACAGACTAAAATGTAAGAGTGAAAAATGACTAAAAATACTCTATTCTCAACTATGAAATCAGGTATGATGCCAGCGTCACCCCTCTTTTGTGGGATATGAAACAACCACAAGCTTGGAAGAATGTAAGGGTGAGTGAATAATGTCAGAATGTTTCTTTTTGGTAGAACTATTCCTCTACTGGATATAACAGAGCAGTTCGATTTTTCAGGCTTAATAAAACTGACAGCTATGTTTCATCATTTCCCAAATGCAGGATGACATATCAATTACCGTGATGGTTTCATTCATGTGCTCCTCAGGATGTACTCGCTCATCTCCAGCGCTCAGGTCAGGGCTGGCCATGGCCTTAATATATGATATGAGCAGAACTGGAGAGAGATCAGCTGATGTTTGATGTCTTATCTCCTTCAGGCGTTCTGGAGTTGACAGATTAATCATCTACAGCCCGGAGAGAGAAACAGAGCTTTAATATCCCCTCAAAGAGAGCATAAATGACAGCTTTTGAAATATTATCCACCCCTGCTAAAAATAATAGGCTGGTTAAACTGGTTAAACTTGCTGGTCTTAGCTGGTTTAAAATGGTCTAGCTGGTCAGCCAGATTGGCAGAGCTGGTGTCAAAGTTTGTGGCTACCTCTGCTACTCAAAGCAGCTGACAAAAGCAGTGTTCAGAATTTCTAAAGTCATTAAAGTGACCAAAGTTTGGGCTGTTTTTGAAAGGATGATGGGAAAATAGAATAACAATGGAAAACACAACAATATGCTTGTCATATGTGCCAATAATCAGGTGCCATTAATCAACAGCCTATATGTATCATTGTGGTGTATTGCCACACTCATACAAAGTAATTAGCACAATAATTCTGATTTTAGTAGTTAATTTAGTATGAATAGTAGTAGTTTAGTATGAATTCAATGAAAACTATTTTTTAACCAGCTCCCAGCAAACAAAGGAAAAGGCCTTCAAATCAGATAATTTTCTGGCGTCTGTTTACAAAGTAGCGGCACATCTGCATCTGTACCACCAGAGGGCGTCATTCTCTTATAATAAAATAAAAGGGGTTATAGCTCACTTAATAGATCGACGAAAATAAAGAGCAGCTGTGTGTTAATTACTTCAATTATTTTTTTTACCTTTTATGTGATTTAAATTTTGACAGATATTTTATAATATTTGATAATATATCTAAATAAATAAATGTATATTTATTTATACATAACAATGATATAAACGTATAACAATTTAAATATTTCGTTTTATATTTGTTTGTATTATGTTTTTATTTTATGTTATTTATATATTTATATAATTGATGATTGTAGTGCCTAAATTATATACGTGTGTGTTCCTGCATGGCGTCTCTCTCACACCATTCCTGAAATATTGATGGAGCATTTCCTGAAACATTCTGTTCATCCGGACAGTCATATGACAGAATTCATATAACTAAAGCCCATGGCAGCTGTTTCCTGACCAGAGCTGTTCTCAGCAAGGTGAGAGGAAAAACATCTGAGAGGTAAGTGACTCAGCCTGAGCTGTGAGATTTCCAGGCATCACCAGTCTACTGCTATTGGCCTTGCAATTTCTGTTGGCCAAAAACAACCTATAACCTTGTACATTGTTTCTGTTATATATATTGTTTTGTGTTTCATAATGCTTTACTCTTCAAACTTTGCTCTTTCAAACTTTGCTCTATACTCTTCAAGGCAACAATGTGTTTTTAATAGCAGGTTCATTGTTACGACTTACCCAAGGCATTTGTCCTGCTGTTGTGTCCAATGTGTGGACAAATATTTTTTTATCTTTCTTTTTCTATCTTTAAAATATAGCCATACATGGAAAAGTGATGTAAGAAGTATTATTAGGCACAAATCCCTTTATTTTACATCATGTAGACTATAAACTATATAAAATGTTCCCACATTGTTTTAGTTTATTTAGTTTATTTAAATGTTTACTAGCACATTTCACTTCTTTAGCATTTTAATTATTTTTTCTTTAAAAAATTGTGTAATTTAATGGCAAACATTTGGTGAGAGATTGTTTAAGTTAGGTGATGTGACTCACTGTTTGCAGTGTGTTGTTAAGAGTCTCTGTCATACACATCTGGTCCTGGTGGCAGTGGCTCTTTGGGTTTTCTGACAGATCACACAAAATAAAAGTATACAAAGAAAATACATATTACTTATATGGCAAGTTAAAAATACATTTTATTAAGAAAAGGGATAGTTCACCAAAAATGACAATTCTGTCATCTCACACGCTGTGAGTAAACTGACAGTTTTCAGTTTTGGGTGAACTATCACTTTAAATGGCTTTTTCAATATTTTTCCTTTTTGCCCTTCCTCCTTTGTGTTTGGCAATTTGTTTTTCTGTAAATATTGTAATAATATCACTAAAGCACTTTAGTTTAGTTAGTTAGTTTAGTTGGCACAGTTCACACACACTTGTAAATAATAAATCACTATATTTGAACTGCAGTTTGGCGTTTCTGAAATGAATTGCCTAGCACACAAAAATCCTATATAATAGCCATTTTAATGGTTACATACCTATCTTACTCTGACTGTCTGGGGTCAAAAGTACATACAAGCACATGTAAGTTCAGTATCTAGTGTGCACAGAGAGAATCTCGACTCTTCTCACCTGTGCATTCTGTCCCTGTTGAAGGCTTGAACCAAGGCCCGGCTGAGGAAATATATCCTCTCATACATGAACAGATGAAGGAACCGTCTGTGTTGTGACATTTAGAGAAGGGTCCACATCTACCCGCATCTGTACACTCATCAATATCTGCAAGTCAAATACACACATTTATCTGAAACATTTTTAAACTTTGCTTTAATGAAAGCAGGCTCACGAGCTGGCATGAACTCTACAGGTTTGAGTGAAACCTGATGATCCACTTTCATTTAAAGACCATTGTGCCTCAAACTGAAACCAAAATGTCCAAAATTTGTTTGTGTTGGATAGTGACTCAAAAATAGTGAAAAACTAACTTTTTTTTAAATCCTAAAATGTTCAGTTCAGTTTCCTGGTTTAAATGAAAATAATCATTTTAATGTGACCTCAAACATTTTCACTTGATGAGTCAATACATATAAGGTAAAAATGACTAAGCAGAGCTTGACATGAATGTCTTTATTCATTTTCTGTGGTACCTTTGCAATGGGTTCCATCATTAGTCTGAAATTGTTGTGGTCCGTTTGAAGTGAATCCAGACACACAAGTACAGTAATAACTTCCAACAATGTTGGTGCAATTGGCGTTTGAACCACATATTCCTGTGACATTCACACACTCATTATCATCTGTGAGGGGTGAGAAACACACACATACACAAGAATCAACCCTATGATTGCACCTGATAAAACAACAAGTGTAATAAAAATGTCTGTTATTGTAATCAATTCTGTAATGTGTAGCTTGTCTGCCCCTCATTCTAAAAAACATTTTGCAAGAAAAATCTAAGTAAATCAAAAGTAAATCAAAAAGTATACACAATTATAAAACAAATTTAAACTACATAATGGGTATTATGTAATGTATTTTGGTTTAATTTTAAATGATATGAAAATGTATTTGTAGAAACAAATGTTGTGATACTGGTTTATAACTTTACAGTTCATACATAAATATGTACATACCTACATTGTTAATGTAATTATATGTTTCAAGTAACCTAAACAATGTGATTTATTGTGGTAACACCTAAAATAACACAAACCTATTCAAGTACATGTTTATTAACCTTTTTTAAATATGCTTTAGAGAAACACAAAAATGTACTTTCTTCTCTAAACCCCCTCAGAATAAAATCTTAGTATTAAGGGTGTTTTACTTTACGATAAGAGTTCCATTCCAGAGCCCCTATAAGTCGACTGAATCTTTCCTTGCAACTGATCTGCATGTTTATCTTGATAATTCTGCTTGATATTGACCTTACACACGCAGCTACATTACACCAAGGACTGCTACATTAATTATTCAAGAATTGGCAATCTCTTCTATTTGAGTTTGTTAAAACTAATGTGAACCCTGTTAACACTTGCTGTTACACAAACAACAAAGTGCACCGAAGTGCATTTAGCATGTTGGTTTAACGTAATCAAAATTAAAGGCAAACCGTGGCAGTTGTTGATTCCATCACCAGTGAAGCCTTGTTTGCAGAAGCACCCGTGTTTGGAGTCGTTTAATTTTGCGTCATTACAGACTGCATCTTGGTGACAGGACTGGCAATTAAAGAAACTGCACGGATCCAGCACGCTTGAAAGGCAGGCTTAATAAAAATCATATAGATTTAAAACAGAATGAACAAAGTTCATTTAAACAATTCTCATAGTTTCTATGAAGATCAATATCTTTACATAAATTACAATTCTGTTGTGTACAGTACCTACTGTAAATTCTCACGTAGCATAAATAAATATAAAAAATTAGACATGTTCATAGAATGTCATTTTTGCTTTAGGTCTTCTCAACATAAACAACTCTCATCATGATTTATTAATGAACATGATTAATTAAGGAACATAATTAAGAACAGACTTACGCAAAAGACTAAAATTAATTTTAAGAATCTAAACACATCTAAACAGTTACAATAACAGTCCAGACATCACACAGCCGGAGGTATGAACTGATCAAAGTGACTTACCAGCTAAAAGCAGGACTTTCATTGGAGAACGGAGGAAAAACTCCATTTCTGAGCCGAGACTGGAATGTCTTTAAGCACTAAGCAAATGTCTATGTGACGCACGGCATTTCCTTATGTCACTTCCTGTTTCTCTAATCCTGGCCCTTCCTGTCCGAGGCCTCAATTAGAAACACTGTGAGGGACAATGCTGCTCATCTTGTCCAGCACAAAACAAAACTATACAAACAAAACTGACAGTAGAGCCCAAATGTTTAAGACCAATAGAGAAAGTAATTCTGTTTAGTATTTATCTAACTAATGCAATTTTCTATTATGAAATTACCAGCATAACAGTTTGAATGTAAAGTTGAATTGAATTTCTGACATGAACTTGGGAAGTTTTGTTATGTCCTTTTTATCTTAATGGTCTGATCATCATTTTATCTCAGCATGAGTCAAGATTCAAGTAGCATTGTTTGAATCAACAGAAGAAAAGAAATCTGATCTTTTGCAAGAGTCAATGTTACAAGACAATGTCTCAGAAATAGTGCAGATCAGGTCAAACTTTTCTTTTTTTATTAAAATCCTAAACTTTAATTGAAGAAAAAAAATTCCAGTTGTTTAATGTGGTTCTAGACTTTTAGAGCCCACTGTACATTTATAACATCTTTCACTGGAGGTCTTATTTACACAAGCTTTTATTTATACAAACTAACACATGATACTTGTGTCTCAGAGTCTGGTTTCTTTGTGCCACACTTATAATTACCTCATGATGTCATTGAACTGTTATTGTTTATAGTCTTGGGTTACAAAATGGGTCACGTATCTTACAGCCAAAAGCTTTATTCCATGACGTTTCTATCAACAGAGTCTAGGTATCAGAGTTGGGTGGGGAGCTATATTTACCCACAGGCTTCTTTGTTCCAGACGTCTGCAAGAAATGTGTGCTTGAAGATAAGAAACAGAGCTACTCTGAGTCTGGACAGGTCGGACCACAACACCCACTTGAATATTCTAGACTCTCCAAATCTAACAAGGAAAACTGGAGGCAAACTCCATTAACTCTTCAGTTTGACCATTTCTTTAACCTTTTTTTCCCCACATATAAACTATTTTAAAAATGGCTTCACATGAGAAAATCTGACAAATATTGGAAGTTAAGTGTTGTCAAACATTTGGAAAGGAAAATCTAAATGGAAAATAAACTAAAAACAAGGCAAAAACGTTTTATGGCTATACAGAAGGCTATGTCAGAAACACAGATCTCTCAGTGTTTGGGGTCTGACTGTAACTTTTATTTCTGTGTAACCCATTACAGCAAGATGGAGGGTGCGGCTCCTTCTGCTTCAAAACAATAAGACACGACCTCCTGACCGCCGCACTTCCATTCGTCACAGGGGCGCCACTAGGGTTTCTGTCGTGACTAGTCATGTTGCTGTGCTCCCCTCTGGGTCTATTTTAAGCCTCCCTCGCAAATGGCCTCTGTTTCTCTGTTCCACTATTATCCCCATCTGATGCCCCTGGTTTAGCAATTTGGATAGTGATTACTGCTAAAGTCTCACAGCTTTGACCCATATTGCCCCCTGGTGGCTAATATTGTGTGATCACGCCTTCATACATTGTTGAAAAGAATTTGGTCTAAGAATTTGCCTTCCTATGGTAAACTTCAAAACATATGACATTTAAAACTATATGAAAATGAAAACTTACAAAGGAGAAAATACTAAATCAGTGATCACTGTAAAATTGTCAAATTGCTACCTAGAAAATTGTGCTTGCTTACAAAAAAAAAGACTATGAAATCTGAACCTTTAAAATAAATTTGTAACCCAATTAAATGAATTAGCATATTAATTTTGTTTTTTTCAGAAATTTATTGTTTTCTTCGAATTCAAGATACTTTATGCCCTAAATTGACTTCACAAATGTCTGTACATTTATTCAATATTATTATAAGTTAACATATTATTATTATAATTATTATTATTATCAATAATAAGTCTGTTATTTGTTCATGTCCTTGATTCTTTTATCTCTACTTCACACAAAAAAAAAAATGCTATCCTACATGCTTTAACCTCTCTGTGTGAGCGTACACAAGCACATAACACTCGACTGCTCCTGCTAGTGAAGTCTGGATTGTCTTGAGGATCAGATTGGTGGTTGTGAAACTCCCAGCAAATTAAATTGTATAGTGCAAATTTCTCCAGGCCTGAAGTTTCAAGATGAGTAAGCGCTCAAAGACCAGTCCTTATAAAGCACTGCCCCTCTTGTCTCACAGACTCATAAATATATTTGTCTTGCCTGCGATTCACCACAGCTGACTGAGCTAATCCACATTCCCTGCAGTTTAAGGGCAGTATTTCCATTTTAAAAACTACTTTTCTTGCAAATTTGCACATGCCTTTTGGGCAGCAAGTGCGGATAAATGCATCATTTGCTCTGCTGTGACGTGTAGCTCATTTCAAACCTGAAAGCAAGAAGCCTGGAAGACACGTTTTTAGCCTGAGAGACAGCGTGGACCACTTGCCAATGCATTCCTGTGTGAAAATTTTGATGAAAAATAACTGAATTGTTGCAGTGCAGATCTGGATTAGGAAAACAAAGAGTAAAACATGGACTAATTATTCAACTTTGAGTTGTCGTTTACTGATGCTTTGCTATGTGAAAAAGTTTACCTGGAAAAGTCAATTTAAACTATGCCATAATTATAGATTTAAAACCAAGCCCATAACATTTAGGCTACTCTACATGTCATCGTAAACGTGTCTAGCCATGTAAGTTCAATTTTATAATCGCAGTCTATTGATCAAGTAACGGACATAGGATGCAATAATCTAAATCATTTACGATCTAGTCACGATAGAGTCATTCAGATAGCGTAGTCAGTCACATAAACACAATTGTCCCATTCTTCATTCAAATGCTGTACATCAAATGCTTTTTCAAAACATCTCAAATCTAGTAAGTCTGTCTTATTACTGATTCCTAGACAAACATTTAAATGTTGGTTTTATTCACAGAACTATAACACATAACTAACTAATTCAATTATTTTCCAATAAAGCACTCTTCTTTCTTAACTTCAAAGGGTTTTAATTACAAAACTATAACACAACAACATTGTGCAGTGCACCGCCCCCTAGCGGAACACATTGTAATAGTTTTGACTTTTGTTTTAAGTTGAATTGAGTTTTTGTTTTAAAAACAAGACTTAAATGTTTTGGTATCCAACTATTGAGGTTGATTAACGCAAATACAATTATTTAGAGTTATCCACATAAAGTTACATAAAGTTATTTAGAGAAATGAGATGTCCTTCAAGATGGCTGACTTCGATTGGTTTCCAGGTCATGAGCTGGAGGACAGAAGGGCGAGGAAATGAGAAAGCATTGAGTCTTAAGAAGCACCATTTGTCTAGCTTTGCTTGTTAATGTGAACCTGCTGTTGGTGAGTTTCATGTCTTCAAGTCAGGTTAAGTCTATATTCTTGTTTCTTTGTCTGCCTGCAGTGACCTTTTCTTCACTGGCTACTGTGTATAGATGTCATCATAAGAAAATATTGAGGCAGGATGATCAGATCTCATTTCACAATGCAAAAGTATTTAAATGAAATAAAAGTGTAATTAAAAAAAGTTTTGGGGTATTTGCCGTTGACAAACAAATACAATGCTGGACATACTGTATGCTACTGTAGAACAAGGTGTTTACAGATGGCTTTATATTGGGGTATATTGTGTCCAGTAGAGGAGGCTCTCACTCTTTTAAACAGAGTAAACAGTTCCTATTGGGCAGCCTGGATCAATGAAGCTATGCTGTAAATGGGAAAATGTTTTAAATTTCAGAATGTTTTATTTCAGTTGAACATAACACACCATTTAAAAAGCCAGTTTAGCCAAGTTTTGTTATTCACTCACCCATGTCGTTCTGAACCTACATTAATGACTCTTATAACCTGTAGTGCTTCCTCATTAGTAAGTTGTTGTGGATAAAGTTGTCTGGTAAATAAATGTAATGTAAATTTAAACCCACATTTTATTTTTGTGCAAAACACACAATTTGTCATTTTTTGCTTTTATGGTGTTTTTAATTCTTTGTTTGAGCTTGAAAGATACATGTTTGCAGTGAACTGAAGGTAAATACAGTATATAATGTTATTTTAAAATTATTTTCAAATTCTGAATATTATTATTATGAACAATATTCAGAATTTAAACTGTGAAACCTGTAAATGTAATATTTATTCCTCGTTCAAAGTCAAAATTAAACTTTAAAAACCTAACCCACATAATTCCCAACGCTCATATGTTGTGACTATAAGATCAACACCTAATTGCATTTACTGTATTTACAAGCTTTTCAGAAGCTCATTTTCTTTCTCCTTTTTTGTTTGATCTTTAAATGATTTCTATACGTTTTATCTCTGGATGGGTCATCTTCTGAGATGTGAAGTTATCTCAGAAGATGTTCAGGGTGTATTTAAACATTAAAAAGACAGGCTTCATGCTCTGACAGCCCCAAAAAGTGCTTCTGACTGGGTGCCTCATGCAGACAGAATTTATTATGAAAGATGACACCTGATTGGACAAATCATTGTCTCTTTGGACCGCCCACATGTTCACAGATCAAAGCTGCGTTTTATCTGCTTTACACCACTAGCACTCATTTATTAATGAAGTACCTGTAATCTAAAGTATTGCTCTACCTCGGCCCTGTGTGTACTTATATTAAACTCTAAAGCAGACCAGGAGCCTGATGTATAACCTTGCATAGGCACAAAATAAGCATTGAATTACGCATACACAATTCTCCACACACATATTTGGATTTATGAAAAATACACTTACCGTAAATATGTGCACACCATACGGACACACTGGACTATGCGCACACACTTCAAGAATAAATCTATGCAAAGTTGTAACAAATATGTTTTGGACTAGCATAGTTTTACGGTAAATGTACATATGCATCCATCCATTAACACGGAATAAACATTCTCTTACTGTTTCTTCTTTTTTACTTATGTGAAAAATAAACATGGGGAAAACTTAACAAAAAGTGTTTTTCAAATAAAGCATATGTTAAAAATGTAAATCAGGGCTCCCCTTATTAACTTCCTAGTGTGGATTTAACTAATGAGTTGAATAACATGCAGATGTGATTTGAAATATCGTAACTAATCAGCCTGTTTTCATCTGATGGATTCTGTTGTGATTTAATATCCTTATGTCTGTGATGCAAGCTGAGAGAATTCAACAACCATTGAACACTGACGACAGAAAGTTGGCAAACCAAATTCTTAACAAACAAAGATGTAATTAACAGAAAGTGGTTCCAAACTCCCAAAAGCAGGTGATGATGTTTGCAAAACACTG
>JAZGTK010016938.1:0-12492 GCA_036877625.1 Ambastaia sidthimunki
TGAAGCAGCAGTCTGAAGCTGTTTAGTCAGCAGTCCTCTACATTCCATTCTGCTGAGATTATGAAGGAGTTCTGAGGATGGCAGAGGAACAAGTCAGCTCTCTAAATGTGTGTGTGTGAGAGAAAGTGCTCTTTTGAAGGAAAGATTTAACTCTGGCCAGTCAGGCTCTGTCAGACACTTTTAAGTGACGTGTAAAGGGCTCATTAGAGTGAATATAATGAAATCTTTATTTAACAGTTATATTTAGGATATTGCAGGGTATTATTTTATGTATTATTTTCCAAGTATTTTCCACTTTGGGGCTCCCTATTGCTGAGCCCATATGTACTGTATACTGAATATATATGTACTGTATGTATTTGCACCCCTGCTAATGACAACTAGCACAATTACCTCACAAATTCCCATTGACATCAAAACTTAACAGACGTCTAATCTTAATAGACCTACACACAGGGCTGGATATAAAGGGGATCTAAGGGATGTCTGATGACAAAAACAAATCCCTTATAAAACTACCACCTTCACCTTTTATCCTCTTTAGATCACCTGCGTCATGTAGTACCAAGATCTAATCAGACAAATAAACAGTGGCGGCCGGTCAATAGGGGGCGCTGGGGCACCGCCCCCCCTGAAGTTAGCCTCCTTTAACATGTAAACAATAAGTTTACATTAAATTATTAAATTATTTCGTTAGTCAAATATTAACGAAATAAAATCATTTAATCATAGTATTTTACAGTTAGTCATATTATCATTTATTGAAAATAAAAAAAAATCTAAACTATATTTTTTTCATATGTGTTTGCGGGGCGCCGGACTAATGAGTGTCTATGTAGGTACACGAACTTCTGAAAAGCATGTGATTTTAGGCTAAGGATTTTGGACCAGATCGACCGTACTTGCAAATTCAGCAGCAGTCAAGTGATTGCGGTCGCGCCTACACTCGGGGCTTAACGCTTTTATTTATTTATTTATTTATTTCTCAGTTGTTTGCGCTCCCCCCAAATTTTGTAGCACCAGCCGCCACTGCAAATAAAATATTTTACTTTCTATATTTTAATCCTCTATCTATAACAGAACAAATTGGAATATTCTAATAATATATAAGGGCTGCGTAATAAGGTAATGTCTGTTTTTATTAGTTTCATGTAACTTTAAAAGACTTTTTTAATGAGGAGTTAGTGTTATGAATAATTTTCTCCTTTCCTCCCCAACCTCCTCCTCCCAACACACACAAATATTTGACACAACCAATCACTGCTTAAAATACACCTGATTTCCTTGATGCAAAAGAATATTTTTTACTTCCTTTTTTATTAGTACCGGGACATTCTGGTTGGCTTTCATGAGATTTATCCCACAACATAACATTTTTAAAACAGTACTACATTCTAAAAGCGAATGCAGCCATGTATCTGAGGGTTAGGGACACCAGACAGACCGCTCAAGCCGAGCGCTTCTATTAAAATTTAAGACCGCAGAATGGTTCTTTCTCTTTTCACATTTTCATCACCTCCCACAGAAGACATTACCAGGGAAGACTGCTGAAAATTTACCATGCGGAATACCTGCGTGACTGATGGGTGGCCGGTGCATTAACAGGAGCAGAGACTTGTTTTAAGTCTCTAATTAGATATAAGCTAGCAGTGGACGTTGGGCATATGTGTGATTATCAGTCGTAGAGGCCATAGTGTCAGCTGACCAGCTTATACTGTGCATCATTAAGGTTGAAGCAGAAGACACATCAGAAACTTATTCCTCTCATTCAGAAGCTGATTGTTTTCTATAAACACCAGCATTTAACACTACAAGGGCAACAACAAGCTGATCTTTATAATTGGTTCTCTGGTGTCCTGCCGAAGCAGCTAGACACAAATGCAACTAACACGTGTGAATGACCAGTGCTCATCTTAAAATGCGTCTGCTGAAAATTTGACATAGATAACAACTGGCTGGAGGAGACTCTAACACAGACAGATGCATTCGTCTCGGTGTAACTGTATGTGGATAATCTGACAGTATGTGGATAACAGACATTGTGTCAATCAACACTATCACGTAAATACTGAGAATTCCTAGTATGCCTGCTGAAAACACTTGATTTCATGGTATTTCACTTGACCTCCTCAAAAACAAAGCAGTGGTAGGAGGTATAAATCTTTAAAAATGTAGATGTATTATAAAACAATGGTGGACATTTTAAGCTATCCAAAAACTTTTTTCTGATGAAATCTTTCTCTACATGGTCTACATAAAGTATTTAAAAATGAAATCAAAATGCACCCTATTTAACTTTCTTAATTCATTAGCTTTCTAAATACATTAAACGTTAACTTTAATTAATGAGTTCTAAAAACAGACTAACCAGCTATAATTTCATAATTTAACACATTAGGCCCTACTCCTGGCTTAATCTAAGCACTGTCTGTGAAACTGGGCCACAATGTTCTTATTGTCTCTATCCATGTCAAATCAACAGGTCACTAGCTAAAAAGTTTCATAATGAATTTTCTGAAAAAAAGAATTACTTTTTAGGTTATAAGAAAATAAATACTTTTTCAGTTACAAGCACATAAACTTTGAGAAAGGAACAGAAGTACCTTTCCTCATTCGTGAACTGTTACTATTAGCATTTAATACAACACCATAATGATGCTGTCATCTTTTAAAAGTCATATTTCATCCACTGTAATATGACCCAATATATCAGGTGAAGTGTCATTTTAACCCTCCTGTTAAAATATGGATTACTCAGTAAATATTTACACATGACATGTATTATTTTGGCCTTCATCAATATATATATTTATCTTTATTCAGAAAAATATTAACAAAATAAAAARATTTAGCKGAGAAATTTTCCAAAACTTGGTTGATTTGACATGGAATGACCCTAATGGACATATATAATCAGTGCACATTAATCAAACACTGTTTCTTTTTCTGTGGTTTCTGTGCTGGCATGGAAATACTTTTTTGTGACACAAACTCCTGACAGCTAAAAAAGGTCTTGTCCTACATATATTTCTAATTGCATATCTTATTTCACTAAAAAATGCAACACATAACCCTGAAGTAAAATATATAAGTGACATGTTTTTGGACCTCTGCATTTAACCCATCGTTCGTGAGGAGTGAACACACACTGCAAGTCGTGAACACACATCCCTGCAGCACCCGAAGAGCAATAGGGGGTTAGGTGCCTTGCTCAGGGGCACTTCAGTTGCTATCTGCCGGTGCTGGAATCGACCCAGCAACCTACTGATTACAAGCCCGACTCCTTAACCAGTAGACGACAACTGCCCCTATGTTGTGAATATTTTATGATGACATGTTTTATGAGGTGCATTAATGTACAATACAGTTCATTCATAGGCACACACCTGTTCAGGATGCTTACTCCCTCTGATTTCAGCCACAGTGTTGAAGGAGTCCACATCTGGCAGTGTCTGAGCCCCCATAGTCAGATTCACCACAATCCTCTGGCCTCTGCGAGCCATCCTGCCCATCATCTGGGCGTCCTCAAGTGTGATGCAGGCAGTGGGGATCTGAGCCACTCCAGGCAGGTACGACTGCCAGCCAGTGTGTGGGCTGAAAACAACACAACACTGAGTCAAAACACTGAAATATTGTATAAATGCACCTGCCACTCCACAGTACAGGCCATTCGTTATTAAAAAATGACAAGCATTTCAATATGTACCATCCTAACTTCCTGTTTACTTCAATAGGAAATACATCAACACTGAAGAAAAGTGTCAAATAATTTTACGGTGTCTTTAAGGCAACATCACTAGACAAGAACCCATAGAATGACACCTTCAAAAAGAAAGTTTCTAAAAGTACACCAAACATATATGCTTCTTATATTTTGAAACATTTTGTAAAATGATGCCCATTCTACAGAGCATTTTATTGGACAAAAATTAGTAGATGAATGATCAATATTTTTGATACACTTTCCATGAAAAGAAAGAATAAAATGTATTAAATTATACATTTATTTAGTAAACTTTAAATGTGTATTTGCTAGAAGTTTGTTTTGGCTCCATTTATTTGCGAATGGTCTCAAAGCTAATGGACATRGATTAAAAAACATTTTTTAATGTCTAAAGGTAGAACATGATGTTTTAAACAGTGGTTCCAACCTGCCGATGGAGAATGGAGTTATTGAACGAATAAGAGAGGCCACGGCTCCAACTTTCGCTGCCTCTGAGGCCCCAAAAGCTCGATAAGCTACAGTCTCCCCATAACTGACAAACGGCTGGTTATACACTACGATTTTCCCCTTAGCCTCACTCGCTCTCTTCTTCAGCTCTTCAAATGACTCCACCACCAACACTTCTGCCTCTATACCTGTCAGAAAACACAAACTTAGACATGCAGGTATTTTAAAGGTTTCAGATATATCACATGACAGACTGCCACTACTAACCTCCTGGAGGAGTTCCTACACTACTACCCAATCCTAGTATAGCGAGAGTATGGTTTCTCGGCAAAAGCATTACCGCGCTCTCCTCCCCTCGCACCCAGTGAGGGATCTTCACCGGTTCTAGATGTACATTCTCAAGGCCATCCTGTGTCAGAGCACTGTACATGTATTTGATGGCCAAGTCTAGGTTCTTAGAGCCACTGACTCTGTTTCCAATAGTGTCAGTGAACAGAGCCAGTCTGTCATAGGAACGATTCCGGGCTTTGCCATACACTGCCAGATCTATAATTTGTTGAGCAATGTCAGAGTATTTTGAAATCTCTGTGGATATATCTGAAAGGGGTTTGCTGATGTGATGGTAAGGACTGGACTGACACTGCAGAAAACAGCTGAGAAAGAAAAGACTCAGCACTGCCTGCAGGCTCATATAGTTGCCACCTCTGCTTTTATTGCCAGTCATCTGAAAAGCACATGAGAGATAAAGTCAAACACCTTTACATCCTTAAAAACAGACATAATCGTTGATAGTTGATGCATATAAATACTTAATTTGTCTTAAATCACAATGTCTTAAAATGACTTTCTTAAAACGTCCTTTAGACGTAAATGCAGTTCAACTGGTTATTAAGAAAGTTATTTCCTGGACGTCGTAAACTGCTGTATGTTTTTCCATCGACCGTCAGCTACAGTCGTACTTGATACTTGATTTCATACTGAAAAACTGCCCTTTACTCAGTAATTAATGCCTGTGACATTCACAAGTATCAATAATAATCTGATATATTCACTAATCATTTACAGCAAATGAAACAATCCTAAAAACAGAAACTGAAACAGAAATTTTAATATGTAAAAAATAATTCGAAATATATAATAGTACATTCTCAATTTTCTGAAAAAAACTACTGCATGCATAACTGTAATAATGTATATTTACATAAAAATATACATATAAAATGTATATTTACCGGCATGTTTCACAATTAAAGCGAACTACACGTACCTTCAAAACATAAGGCACTCGTGCATCTACGGCAGGCGCATTGGGACATTTGATAAAACGCGTTTAGTGAAACTAGTGGCTTGAGAGGGCTTTGACGTCGTGTTACTCTGAGTTTTGCTTTGATCACATAAACACTTTCTGTAACTATAATAATACATAATATAAAAGAATAATCGTAAAACCAAACTGATCCTGAACATCACTATTTGGATACCTTTAACTAAATGTTATTGTGAAGCCTAATTAAAGCTAAACAATAAATGTGGGGCTATATTAATTAAAAATGAATTCGAAAATTTCTCAGTAAAATTATTTACCGTGGCGATGTAGTTTTTATAAGTAAAATGTATATGTATATGCATGCATGTCTAATAGCTATTCAAAGAAATTAAGAATGAATATTTCTTGACTTGAAAAGAATATTTCCACTACATACACTAGATCAATTACATTTACAGAAAAATATTTTTTTAAAGGGGATAATCTGTGTTCCTTTTGATTTAAAACCCAGTCTAGTATTCAGAATATCCTGACATATTAATTTGTACTAATTACTTTGAGATGGCAAACTTTATTGACTTGGCATTAAAAGAGATACTTCATCTGATGTTTACAAAAACTTGCTTTAAAAATCAGCTTTCTGAAATGAAATATTTTAAATGTAACAGGATGACTTATATATTTTAAAGGTCTGGGCTTGTACAGCTACATTTTTTATGTATTGTATCTTCCAAAATGGTTCGACTGTCTGTATACTGGTGTTGTGACAAAAACGTGCGAGATCCAGAAACAGTTGACACACTACTGACGAGTGTTTAGTACATTTTCCTGTCACAGCTCTAACATCCAAGTACAAATCCCAGAGCGATCTTCTTCAGAGGTGTTACATTTCCACCACAGTCTGGAGAGACTGTCGGGAGACAATTGGCATGCGAGTAGTGACTCATCGTGTACGCATCCATACACAAAGAGATGGAACGGTTCAAGAGTAATCTCCACAGAGAGGCGTTGACAGTATATTCAGGTTGATGTGGAAGAAACAATTAAAATATCATGAGAAAATGTTTATTCAGTAGGGTTTTGAAATACAATACTGTTTCTGTAATTCTGTGACATTAGCATCATCACATTTCTCCAGTTCCAACATTCAACATCGTTCTGATGCACAAATGTCCTCAATCCCTGTAGGTCTGTTTCAGAACAGTAGGCACTTCAAGGGCTTCTAAAACAATTGTGAATATACATTTTCACAGATTTGACCTAACATATTACATATAATATGTAGTATATAAATAATTATATTCTATAAATTATTGTATATTAACATATACAGAGATGTCATTGACTAAATGGTCAGGTCTTTTAAAGAAATGCAATGGAAACACATGGTAAGGAGAGAGTAAAAATGAGCAAATGTGATCTGCACTATTTATCACCGTGACTGTTAACAACACTGTTTGAGTCTTTGGAAGGTCAGAGACATTCAGTAGAATAGAGGAAAAATCATTTTAAACTCTGTTTCCACATGAAGGTTAATATTGTGAAAGAAAAACGACCTTCATTAGGGATTCAGTTAACAGTGAGTGTTGAAAATGTGTCGATTGGGAACATAGTGGGAGTAGAAATCAGTAATACTGCCATCTTTAACTGGGTAAATGGCATAAATTCTCAAATGATTCTGTGCAACCTACCAAACACTGTATTTTAATCAATAAAATATTTTTTTTCCACGTACTGGATACTAAATTTTACCAAAGACATTCTTGAGAAGTTTTGACTTAAAACTCACTTAAGTAAAAGTCAATAAACCAAATTAAGTAAACTTATGTACTATTCAGATATAACAGATTTTTTTTTATAGAGAGAGAGAGAGCGAGGGAGAGAAATTAAAGACCACAAACATGGTGGAATATGTTCTTGGCTTCAGGCTAAGAAAAATCTGAACTTTCAGGAACTTAAACGCTGCACCCAATATATTTCAGAAATAAAATACATGAAATGACAAAATATATCTAAACAATCTGCAAAATGCTGTTTTTGGAATGCTTTGATTATTGGCTAGACAAAAATACAAACATTCATGTTGACAAAAGAATAGAAGCTAATGGCACAGACAAAAGAATGCTTTGCCAAAAGACAGCTTTTTTCATCAAAGCTGAGATGAAAAACTGACAAAGTCCACATTGAGATCATAAGTTACTGAAATGTAATCAGTGAAAAATTAAAGGTATCAGATTCAGCACATTTAACAACCCAAAATTTCCATATGTGAATCATCTTGTTCTTTAATATAATATACTTCTACTGTTACAAAGTAGTCAGTGTCTAAATTGTGAAGAAAAGATTAACTTTCATACATTTCTTTCCAACAAATATTTCTTACTATTGTTTTCAAAAACATAAAAAATGTTTGCCATGTTGATCCCAAAACAGATAATACAAGCCTTGATTGGCTTTGTAAAGCAAAATTATTTTTTGTTACATTTTTAAATAAGTACAGGCTCCCGTAAAAATCTCTTCAAGGTGCAACCGACCCAGGTTATTCTTGGAGAGGAGATGGTCATAACGATGTTACTCTTGGCAATGATTGGTCATTCAGGCATAGAACTCTTTACTTGGAGCCTTCTGATAGGCTGAACTGGGTGGCTTACGCTCTCCAAGGTCATAGCTTCCCTCATCCTTCTTTCTCATACGGTAGACCAGGAGGAGGATGAGGAAGATGGCAAACAGGAAGCCAATCACTCCACCAGCTATAACCGCTGCACCAAGAATACAAAAATAACACAAAGTCAAACACACAAATTTTATACCTAACTCCAAAATCACATTTAAATATTTTAACACAGACACATATTGTAGCTTCCATTTAAATGAAATGGGGTTTATTTAAGTGGTGCCACCACTTGAATAACCACAGTTAAAAGTTTAAACTTGTCCCTAAGTGCATAAAAACAAACATGGCCGTAACTTTATGCACTGGTATAAAAAACAGCGTTACATACAGTCCATAAAGCTTGTTGTTTTGAAACGGGAGCATTTTTTGAATTGTTTGAATTTTGCTAGATTTTAAACATACCTGCCAGCACTTCTGTTCTTTGGAAGAGATTTTCTGTGGGAACTCTATGCAGTGGACCAGCATCTTGTGCACTGCTTGACGAGCTAGTGGCTTCAACAGTGACCTGGGGCTTTTCTGTCTGATTTTCAGAGAACTGAAGAGAGAGGAAAAAGGTTAACATCAAAATTGCTGACGGGTCAGGAAACAATCCAACTTGTAGACAGTGTCAGAAAAAGTGAAGAGATCCAATAACAAGGCTGAAAGATCTAACATAACTGTGATATTCTGTAAAACTGTAAGAGACAGCATCTTAGCGCATGAGTCAAACAGGTGCAATATCAGGAATTTCACAAGCTGTCAAAGTTTTGCAGAGTTTGCAGGTTTAGGTTGCAGTGTGAGTCCGTTTAATCCTTTGATAGTGACAAAATCACTTGCAACGCAACTGAAATGGAGAAGCAATCGCACCTTTGTTTCCAGGTCTGTGCCAATGAAAGTCTCTAGGTTGATTCTGTCCATCTCTTTGGAAGTGGAGGACTCCAAGCTGGGGCTGCTGGAGTAGAAAGGCTCCCTAGTGGAATCTGCACTGAATTCTGGATACTGCACAATTACTGTGGATGTATCCTCATCATCGTCTGTATCACTGTAACCTAAAGGCCAATAAGAAGAAAAAGGAAAAGATAAAACTGTCATTAGTATGGCAATAAAAAAGTGTTTTTTGAACGTTTATTCCCAACACATTCTAACACAGCTGAACTCTAAGAACATGATTGGCTTTTTCTGGTGGACTGGATCTATATTCTGCAGAAAGGCACATATTTTGTTAAGGCACAGTCCTGTTAACTATCATCATACTTTTAACAAATTGTCATTTTTAACAATTATCAGGTGAAATTCAAAGTCACCTCAATGGGAATGCATGGAATGAGGGAATTTTTCTGATGGAATTCTGGTAGTAAAGTGTCTGGTAGCTAAAGTGTCAACCAATAGCAAGCAGCTTTGTTGGAGTAGTAATCTCTGTAAATGTTATCTCTCTTAATTTTTGTGGACTTTAAGTTCTGTATAAATGTGGTGATAGAGAACATGGAAGGTTGCTGTGCAAAAGTGTCTCCAGGTAAAGCAGATGAATTACATAAAATGTATAAATATTGCAGTGGTTCTCTCAATTTGGCACTGCAATTGTGCCAAGTACAGGACACAGTGGTATAGCAGTAAGAGGCAGAGAAATGACTGTTCAATAATGCAGGGCTTCTGTATGGAGCAGACATCTGCTGGGTGACCATGGTGGTCTTAGCTGACCGCGTTTGAACACAGGTGAAACATCTGTCCATTCACAGGATGGGTATTGTCTAGCAACCACCTAGAAAATCGTCCATCACCACTTATTATTCAACCTTCAGACCTGATGAGATACAACTGTAAAATACTTATTAAATTATTAAATACATATTTTTATTGTCTGCTTTGTGCATGGTGTCACACATTAATATAGCGTTCATAAATGCAGCTTTTAAAATGTTTAAAATTTAATTTTGTCTTTAGAGCAATTTCAGGACAAATATAACTAGACTTTTACATTTTATAAGGAAACTGGTGCCTGTTAATACAAAACTCATTGTCATGTGTCTTGGGTGGTTGCCAGGGCAATTCCATGTGGTTGCTAAAGTGTTTTACGTGGTTTTTAGCACAGAATTGTTGCTTAACGGCTCATGTGAAATAGGCCCACCCAAGTCTCTGTATATTACAAGGCCCTCAATCCTCTTTTCTTTGCTTTTTTATCATACATAAAAATTGTAAGTCTGTCCTGAATGAAGGATTTGAACCATCCTTACCAGATCCTGAACCAGATGTGAAGTCATCATCGTCTAAAGGGTAGTCACCAGACTGTTGCCCAACCAAATACAGGTCATCAGCTGAGGCAGGAGACTGACCTGAGACCAGAACCTATACAGACGAATACAAAAAACTACAGGTTTAATACAGCACATTTTCCAAGCCAACACCACATTCATCCATTCTCCAAACCAGCTTTTCCTCTGCACGGCGGGCTGGAGTCTATCCCAGCATCTCAGGCTAAAGGCAGGATACACCCTGAATAGATGTCCAACATTAGATTGCTAACACACACATTCACTTTTGCTCTCACACATCTAAGGGCAATTTTTACTCACCCAACACCACATATATATTTTAAATTGTAGTCAATTTAAGTTTAAAGGCAAGGTTTAGTTATTCCCTTGGTAAATATATAAAGTTTTCAAAGAAACCTTGACAGTTTAACTGGAGGATTTTCTTGAAAGAAATGTGCTTTGTTGTTTGAAACTGCAGGGTGCTGGTGAAATTATATTTTAGCGATATCTAGGTCACAATATCACAAAATACAAAACTTCTTCATTTATTATCATGAGAATATCAATATAGTATTGTTTTTTCCTATTTTTACATTCACATATCACACAGAAACCTTCCAAAATTTCGAAAACAACATAAATCTTGGAGGATTTTGTTTACGCTAAAGACAACAAAAACAACTATAACGCCTTCCCAAGGTTCCTCCCACCTCTGTTTCCCTGGAAACTACCTTGAAGGAAAGTAATGTTTGATTTTCTCCCTCAGGAAAAAACTCTCTGAAAGCTCTGACCCACTAAAACGCTGCTAAAAACAATCTAAAAGTGAGCATCTGCCATTTCTCCACACATTGTATCGGTAACAAAGGGTTTATCGCTCTGAAGCAATGCTTCAAGGTTGATGGAGGAGCAAAGGAGCAGACACGGTCCAGCACACAAACGCAGGGGGCTATCATTGTTGTTAGCACAGAGAGGCAGATGGAGCTGTATGTCTGTTTCCAAAAACCTGTGACCCTTTCTGTTTTTGCCATAACGATACTCACAACCTCCAATAATCTCATGCTCTCCCACAGAGTTTTCTATTTGGGTTTACTCAGGCTCAGCCATCTCTGATCTTTTCCATATACATATTAACCCTTCTGAATCACAAAGCATCGGTCGCAATAACAACAGGCCATGCTTCCTGCACCTCGCTGTGATTGTGTGCTTTTCTTATATTGCAGAGGACAAACAATCAAATAGCGCATGAAAGCACCAATGCTGCGTATGTGTGTGTTTGATTAAAGTGACGAGAGCGCCGATGGGACTGGATGATACTTCATGCACCTTGTGTGTGTAATCTGAGTCCTCCTATTAACTCTGCTGATAAATAATGACACTCAGGTGATAAGGTTCATTTTATGCTGGTCAGTCACTCATGCAGGATATAAAAAAACCAAGAGATCAAAGAGAGAAAGAAAAAAGAGAGAGAGAGAGAGAGAGAGAGAGAGAGAGAGAAGGAGAAAATGAAGTAGTTGAAAAAAATGGGTGGCTTCAAAGACTACACAATAACAGGAGGCAGAGCGGGTGCTGTTTTCAGAGCCACTGAGGGGGAGAGATTAAACGGGGCTTGAAAACCAATGGGAGACTAAATAAAGCCATAGATGAGGCAGAGCCTGTGATCAGCCATTCTGAAGAGCTGCTCAGAACGTCTCAAACATAATATTAACATCTGTCTGACTGAACAAACTTCTCATGGCCTCCTCACAAAAGCAAAAAGCCATCATTGCTCATCGTGAGAGAATACAAAGGAAAATGGCATACAAAAAAACTTAACTTTTACAATAACTGAACCAATGTACAGAATAATGTACAGAAATATTCATTCTCACAAGAGAAAAAAATGAGAACATACTATAAATACAACTTTACATTTACAATGTTCTGAAGGTTGCTTGATTAAATGTTCAAAAGTTGCCGCAAGAAGATATCGGGTCTTTGCCAGTGTTTGGCATTTCTCGGGTGTTCTGAGTGGTTGCTAGGGCATTACTAGTTGGTTGTTAGGGCGTTCTGGATGGCAGCTAGGTGGGCTTTCTGTGATATTCTGGTCCACTCTATATATCTGATCTGATACTGCCACTGTAAACAGAACTATAAATAAGACAAAAGTAAAACA
>JAZGTK010016940.1:0-12491 GCA_036877625.1 Ambastaia sidthimunki
GTACCGGCCACACCCAGCTAACTTCTCTGCTTTATTCTGGACCCACTTTTCAGGGTGCTGTCAGTTTCCAAAGGATAAAAGTGTCATTTTTTTCATCACATTGCAGAAGTAAATGGTTGCGAAAGCTGTTTCATGCTTTAAGCATAAAGCAGAATTTGTCATTAATGCAGTTTTCTGTTTAGTAAAAAGTTTTAAAGGTAATGACACATTTTCTGTTTGCTTTGCTGTGATTGGTTGATTGGACAGCTGGTGGGGCTGCTGCTGATTGTTGTAGCAGCATGGGGGAAAGGTTTTGGAATTGTCTCCAGCATCCACATCATCGGAGGCGTGATCGCCGTGGGCTTCTTTCTGATGCTGATCGCCATCGTTGGGCTCATCGGAGCCGTCCATCATCACCAAGTCATGCTCTTCTTTGTATCCTTCAGCAGCCTCACAACTACATTCTGTACAATTTAAAAAACGTCCAGAAATTCCAGTAACGTTTCTATGATACAGTTCTGACATGGTGAACTCTGTTTAATTAACTGTTTTATCCACAGATCACCCTTAAACATAATGATTCTATTGGCTGTTGAATTTCACCTTAAGGCCACCCCAGCTTGTTTAATTTTCTTTTAGTAATCCAAGTTTATTTAGTTATGGTTTTGGCTCTTCTCAATGTTGTACTGACCTTGACCACAAATGCTCTTCAGTACATGGTCATTCTCTTCATCGTTTTCCTCTTCCAGTTTGGCATTTCCTGCTCTTGTCTAGCCATGAATCAGGGTCAGCAGGTAGGCCAGACCAACTCTAATGCACACGTCACACAAACGTGATGTCACCACATGTGGGTGGAGCAAAATTTGCAGCACACAGCTGAGCAGACCTGATGTTTCGATAACTAGTGAGTGATTATTTCTGTTTCACATTATCAAACAGGAGCAGCTGCTGACCTCATCCTGGAAATACGTCAGTAACGACACACGAGTCAGTCTGGAGAAGAAACTGGACTGCTGTGGCCTGTTCAACAACACCCAACAACAGATAGCAGTGTTTGACATTGATGTCAATATCTGTCCAGCTGTAAGAATCACTTCTTGTGTGTCCAAGTTTTTCACTTTATTTTTGTTTTCTGCATTTACTTGTAAATGTTCCTGGTAGAGTGTGGCACCAGCAACACAGAGGTCAAGGGTTCAAATTCAAGATAATGCAAACATGCAGATGTATAAAAAGTAAAGGGAATATGTGCAATAACCAGTAGGCCACACAGTACAGGAAAAATCCAAAGCTCTTCAACTAAATATTCTGTGGCTGTTTTCTGTGCTGTCTCAGATGTCCTTTAGTTTTCTGTTTCTCTGGATTTCTCTCAGCCCACATACAGTTGCTTGAATTCAACAGCAGGTTTCTGTGTCTGCTGTTTGTGATGAGACTCTGTGGTCTGAGAGATGGAGGAGTTTAAAAATAGATGCATGTCCACACTCAGTGTGAGAGGCTAAGAGCCCACTTTTCTTTCTGCAGCCGTGTAAAGAGAGAGGCTCTTGCATTAGCTGTGGTCAGAAGATGCTTCAACATGCTTCAGAGGCTCTGAAGATCCTGGGAGGTGTTGGCCTGTTTTTCAGCTTCACAGAGGTTTGTTCAGACCAGAAGTCAGTTCTCACTATTTCAAACTGCATTCTGTAACTTTTGCATCTCTTTCGCCTTCATGTTTGAAACCGAACCCCACAGCTCAAATTATAAATCATTATTGTAAACTTAGTGTAAGAAGAACGTTTTGATAAACTGTCTTATTTTTTAGCTCTCTTAATGTTTTATTTTTTTAAACAAAAGTTACGGATTGCAGCTTTAAATATATTTAATACTTCTGACATGTTTTGCATAGCATTATGACTATGATATCCTGTATCTTTAATTTTTGCTTTTCTTTCAGATCTTAGGAGTTTGGCTGGCCATGCGCTACAGAAACCAGAAAGACCCCAGAGCAAACCCCAGTGCATTCTTATAGTCCCTCAAACTCTCCGTCTTAGACTGTTAGTGTAGTTCAGTTATTCAGTTCTCCTTCACACAGGTGGAGTGGAGCACATCAAACACAGTCACAGACCCTCAACCCATCCAGCAGATTCAGCCCATTGAGTTCAGAACACCATCTCACAGCACATATGAGCTCCATTATTTAAGCCACCACACATCTATTTAGTCAGAGATTTGACCCGTTTTTCAAACAAGGTCTGGAGGGCTAATTCAAACCAGCTGCAAGCAGACATCATGTATGATAGGATGTTAACACTTCTTCATCCTTAATGTGAGAAGCTGCTCCTGTTCTGTGTATGCAAACTGAGACTCTGCAGTGTAAAGCCATCTGTGTCTGCATGTTCCTAACCTCAGAACTCCTTCCATCTCCAGTGTACAAATAGGCAGGATTTAGTTCCACAATGATTCCTGTAGTTTCAGTGTAAGTGAAAGTTTATGTGTCACTCAGAGTATGTAGGTGTTTGTTTACAGCATCTTTGGCAGTATGAAGTAGTGTAGGGGAACCTTTGTCACAGAGCTCCCAGGATCAGCGTCCACATCTGCCTGGAATGAGTGAAAACCTCATAAATACTCGTGTCTTCTGTCAGTGCTGTATGGAATCTAGTCTTAAAGTGATCGGTCCAGTTTTCGGGCTTTTAGTTTAGGACTTAGACTTAGAACTCGAATATTTAAGGAACTTGTGTAACTGAGCCATGTGAACTGGATTTTCTCCTGCTGATGGACTGCCGGCCTCCTGCTGTACATAGTCTTTACTGCAACAGGGTCGATAGTCGCAGATTTACTGCTTTCTTAATCTCTGTTTAAATAAAGATCCTGCTCACCCGGCCCTCACTGGACCTTTTTAAGTTCTCCTTTTCATGAAGCTTTAGTATTACTCATCAATATAGTGTTTTATCATCTTATGCATTGTTTTGTGAATATTTGTGTTGTGTATTCTCAGTGTGCCATTTTGTTTTCAGTGCAGTAAGATTTACTCGGTTATGCGATGGCTTTGTTAAAGCCGAAATACTGATACTTATGCACTAATGTTTTTTGCTTGTGTACAAAACTTTCTGCTTCTTTCTGGTTGTTTTTAAAATACTAACAGCATCAGGTCGCTTAAAACTGTGTCATTAAAAAATGTGCCATTTGAGTGAAATCTTTGTGTAATCTGTTATTTTGCAAAATCTATTTTGTCCTATTTGTAATTCATGTTTTTTCCCCTGTGCTAAATAATGTTAAGTTAAAGTGTGTATTTTGTTTTCAAAGTTTTGTTGTAGATCATTTGCGATACCTTATGTGCACATACATGTTGATTTCATATGTTTGCCTCATCATCACCGATATGTTCTTACTCTTATTATTAGGCACAAATATTGGCTTATAATCACAAAGTTTGAATTGCTTTTCCCGTCTCAACCTACTAGAGAAGATGGAAACACTGAATGTCTGAGTGCAGTTCAGATGTGTTCAGCTTCATGAGTTACGAGTGTTTCACTGATGAAGAAATGAAATCAATGTCTGGGCTGTGAGAATTATTTATTGCCGTTGTGAGAATGCACTGATACTCTGTGAGATGTAAGAGCCATTTTCCCTGGATTTGCTTTGTATTTTTGAAACTGACTTTTCCAATTAAAAGTTCTTAGATCAATATCTGTGCACGAGTCATTTCAGGTGCAGCCAAACATCTGTCCATCAGAAAAGATGCGTTTCATTAAATGAAATCTCTGGTGATATGACTGCTTTGTTTGCTTTGAAATGTCAAAACAAAGAGCACATGTTTCAGTTCATAAGCGTGACATTATTTGTGTTTTTAATACTGATAGGATGTTTTCCTCTTTCTTTTTTTTTTTTCCAGCTGAATCTGTGTTGATCACTCTCTTTGTTTTTAAGGTTAAGGCTCTTGTATTCTTGCTTTTAAATATATAGATTATGCAATTTGTGTAGGTGGGTGTGTAAAATGATTCATGCTGGCTTATAAAAAAATCTACTATAAACAATGTTATCTTAAAATGATCTGCTAGTGCGAGACAGTGCTCTGTATCTGCTTCTGCAGATGTGAATTTCCTGTTTGAAATCAGAAAACCACCACAATAGAACAACAGATTTTTTACAAAATATTTTTTGACACCTTATCACTGACACCCTGAAGTGCACAACCCCCTCAACTAATAAAATGATACTTTAATAGCTCCTCACTTTAATACTGCCGGTTTACTCACTGATATTTATGTCCAAGCTTATGCAGCAGTTTGTCATTGGTAAATAATTCAGATGTGGTTTGTCTGTGCAAGTCTCTTGAGCCTCAAACACACTACCACCATGTGGTACCCGCAGAAACAACAGCTTGATCCTGAAAACAAAATCCTGCTTATGAAAACGAGTTACTGCGAACGACACTGCTGGGAACAGTAGAGCCTGGTTTACTAAGTTAAATGTTTTGAGCCAATTTTATACTTGTCTTTCATAGAATCCTGCAATGTGTGATGTTTTGGTGATGAAACATCTTTATATAATATTGTGTATTTGTTAAATTTTGACTGTATTATCTGTCCAGCTGAACAAACAGAAGTCATGTCTCCTGTTACACTGGGCAAACAAACAGCTCAATAGCAGCATCAATTATAGAACATACGTAAAGTGCACGTTTGTGCAAATGAAGACGTCCCAGCCTGCCTGTCTGTGAGACACAACTATCCACCCAAATGAACCTCTGTCAGATGACCTGCTTGAAGATGATGTCCAAGACACACTTGCCAAATGCTTTTAGGCTCTTTACACTATGCTTAACCCTGGGCTAATGTCTTTTTTAACCCTGGGTTAACAATCATTCCCACTTGTAACTTTCAAAGGGGGTTACTGCTACTTTTGCTGGTTTAAATGTTACACATTGTGAATTACTAACTGATGGTAAAGTATGAGCCAAGATAATCCCAAATAACATGAACATGGGGTTAAAAATACCCCTGGATTAACAATTTCAAGTGTGAAATATCTGTTAGGCCCTATGTAAAAGCGTCATCAATGCCCTGAGTTATGAACCCCATACTGTAAAATTAATAATACTGCAAAACATGCACAAGAAAATATTACCAAGAGATAAATATGGTTTAACAATGTTCAACTGAACCTTCAACTGAACGCTGTAATGGCTCTTCAGTGTTCAGTGAGAACAAAGTACTAAAACAGATCCTTACAATGTGTCTGTATCAAAATGTATAAGAGCACAAGTCGGGTCACTGCAGTTCAATGACTGATTTGCAAACACACTGTATGTCTCTGTGCAGCACAGCCATCCCATAATAATCAATCTACATGTGTAATGATTTGCTGAAAGAGACTAGACTGTACTGACAGCTCAGTGCCAGCTGGACTCTACTGCAGTGTCCTTTATAAATATATAAGATTGATCCAAGTTATGTAATCAGGTATTTATATACAGTGGCCCTAAAAAGTACTGGGACAATTGAATATTCCATTGCATCACATCTAATGTCACACAAATGCAAGTGCGGGTACGAATTAATGACATCTCACATTCACACAGGTGTCCTGATAGAGTAAACACACAGTTCATTGCATTATTCCAGTAATCTCTGCAAACCAGAAGCCTCTTGGTTTGATATTTCATTATTTGGTGCAATAACATTTTTACATTTTAAATTGTGCCTTTGGTGCCCTAATACTTTTGTGGGGTCACTGTAGAGTTACAATCAATCGCAGTCAAACGATTGTCATATCACTTATAAACCCAAGCTGCTTAAAACACACCATCCAATACATGCATTCGCTGATTGTAAAAGATCAATTTTAGAGCTGCCGCGTTAAGGAAAAAATTGACAGAAAACTCAGTCAATAAACTGCATTAGACAGCTGACTGATGAAAATGACCCAACGACCTTAAAGTCTTCCTACTGAAAATAATAATAAGTCTTCCTAGAAAATAATAAACTCACAATATCAACAGATGAAAATCACAAACTCTATCAATTGAAATGTATTTTGTGAATATTGTTTTAGATGCTAATCAATATAATTAATATTCTCAATATCACATTCCATCATGTTAACCTTTTGTAATATTAACTTCTCTAACTATCAGTCCTTTATGACATCATCCTCCATGAAGTGACTTCATTTTTGGTGGGGAAACAACAGAGCAAATATCAGAAACAGATGTATAAATTCTGCAATGGGTTGTCTTGTTCTAAACATTATTTGATAGAATTACAGAAATTGTGCTAATGAACTTTCAAACGATGAACACACCATGAAAATAACCTTCAAGTTACCAGCCTCCTGTAAACTAACTTCCAATTACTAAACTTATTGAATAACCAAATGTTTCACAAACAAACCACATTTATATTTCCCGCGTCGGGTTGACACGCGGGGAAACGTCACGGGAGAGATCAGCACCCTGGACAGCGGCTCCCGTCCAAACGCACCAAACGGGCATCCGGAGTCTCCCATAGGAGAATGAACCAGGAGCGCGCACGGCACCGAGACGTTTGTAAACGAATGGTTTTGATTGGGCGAGAGCGCGCCTTGGAAACAAGGGCCGTGTGTTGATGCGCACGGCAGAACGTCCATTTCGAGGATGAATCAGAGGGGACCAACATCAGCATCCAAACACATTATGATCCACAGCATTGCCCGCTGCGACTGGCGGACTGAGCATTAGATGCGCGCACCCTGCCAATAGGGAAAATAAAGAGATCTGCACGGGGGCATTGGTCTCTTCTCCATCTTCATTTGAACGTGGCGAGGAACCATCTCGGTCCTGAAGGGGGATGGTGATGAACTTCAAATGGAGAAGGATGCTGGCGTTTTCCTCTGCTGTTCGGCCAGTGTTACGGTTTTGTTTTTAAGGCATGGATTCATCTGAACGCTGTATTCGGGATGGGAGGCGATGCTGGAATATGTCGATGAGAAAAAGCTCAAGGAAATGATGATCAAGTAACTGCGATGCCTGTAATGAACAATAAACGAAACTACAGGATCGCCACAGAATCAAACTTCCATCTATTTTGGATTATGTTATTTTGCTGACGGATCCTGGACTATAAGTATGTATCGTTGTGATGCCGATGCTGGTGTTTTTGTGAAATCCTTCTCTTCCCTCATCTCTGTTTCCAGGCTGTGGATTGTTAAAAGGCTTTAAAATCCTCTTAAGACCTGGAACAATGTATTGATTGTCATTTATTAACGTGAGACCATAGCTTTATTGTTATTAACTTTACGCGTATGATGATTGTAACTGTTATCAGTCGTGTTATCTGGGCGTTCAGTCGGTCCTGACAGGCACATACATGCCATCAGACGGAAAAAAACAAGCCCACACGGTGTCCAGAGATTTTCTGACCAATTATCTTTGCTTTGGACACTTGCCTCCGAGACTTCAGGGTAGCAACTGCGTTTCTGCTGAATTAAATACAGAAACAGGCCTATGAGAAAGGGCGACTGGCAACGCCAACAATAAAAACAATACTATTCATTTAAAATACACATATATAATATCACTGTTTTCCAGTAAACAAATATACAATTTTATCTCTGCCACCCAACATACACATGTAGTCGAACATGTTTAAGAACCGGATCCGCATGTTTTTTAACGAACTGAAGGTGCTGGTTTTCATGCGATCCGGTTCTAGACGGCCCGACCCTGTCGCAGACCCGAACAGACGATCCAACAGTATGAGGGGGCTCGGGATGGGCGGCTGCGGATGGCCGCCCTTCGTCGACTGCTCCAGCCGTGATGATGAGGAGGAATACTATGGGAGCGACCCGAGGCCCAGGAGCCTGGCGTTTGAGGAGAAAGACCCGAAACTACAGGCGGGCCTGGACGCGGTCAGTCTCACCAGCAGCACGGGGAGTGGTATGAGAACTCCCCAGTGTCGAATCTGCTTCCAAGGGCCCGAGCAGGTATCCTGTCCTTGTTTTCATCCAGCACGTGTGAGCAAATAAGCGCTAGCTCTGTGTTTAATGGATCATATTTCATAATCATTATAATCATATTTTCCTCCTCAAATGTGAATTTAGATGCCACATTATACAGTATTGCCTTTATGTGCCACATATTAATGCAAAAAGCCTATTTATTCAGGACTTATGTAAATACACACTAACATAAACACTGTATTTAATAACAAAAATAATATCAACATGCATAAGAGGGTCCACAAAATAATGACATGTTGCCTATTATATCAAAAAAGCAATAAATAGCAAAAATTGTTGAACAACAATGCAGCTAAAACACAATTTTAAAATAAGTACATGTTGTTGGCTGTAAACTTATTGTATTTTAGAATGACCACTGAAATATATACAGTGACCTAAATTTATATAATGCAGTACTTTTATCTCACGGTACTGCTAACATAGAACAAAGACATGGATCACATACAGGACAACATGTGGGCTGATAATCTATTTATTTAATCCTCAATAATTCTCTATTAATGAGTTTACAGGTATGCCATTTCAGCCTGTCGATTTACACATTCAATATTTCCACCCAGTTAACTCCTCTATGGTTTTTAACCACTCAGCAATAGACCATGTTCTTCAAAGAACTGGATAGATCCCGGTATTGTTTTTAAAATCATAGGCAGCCTGAAACTGATTTATTTGCTGTGCAAAGATAGTTCTGTGAAAATTCACATGCTCTGAAATAGTTGATGTTTAACCAAAAATCTAAATTATTTATATCCTCATGTTGTTTTAAAACCATGTCACTTTCTTTCTTGTGTGGAACATAAGACATGAGATTTAGCAGAATATTCAAGCTGCTCTTTTTTCATACAATGAAAGCGAATGGGGCCTGAGGCTGTCAATCACATGAGTTTATCAAACATTTGATTTTGTGGTGAAGTTTAATTTGTGGGTGAACTGTCCCTTTAACATTCAACGAACGAGATTCATCATTCCTTGTAGTTATACCTGAACAAAACACTTCATAGCTGACTACAGTGGGCTCTGTCGTCTGATTGGTGACTTGGTAGACATGTCATCAGATGCACTGAACATCATTATTACTGAAAGCGCATGAGTGTGTGTAATCAGACGCCCGCGGACGCATCAGCACATGTTTGTAATTTATGGGCTGAATGCAAGATAGATGTTTGGTCTGCAGCCAAGCTATGAGACAACAGATGAGCAAAACCTTTAAGACCTGCTGCAGGTCAGCCACAGACATCAGCTCATTTGGAAGGTGCTGGTATCAACATAACATCTGACAGTCCATCTGACCATATCAGCCTCAGTGTCATCAATGAAGACGCATATCAGTGCAAACCTGCGTCTCAGATACAGTGTTTAATGAGCTGTTGACAGTATCAGAAAAACAGGCATTAAAACATCTGTCAGTTTAGGTCAGTCGTCATTTTAACGGAGCTGGTCATAGTTCCATCATCAGAGCTTATGGAATAATCTATCAGGGTTTATGGAAGATGTGAAACTGATTTGTTTTGTGTGTCTGCAGTTAATGGTGGATATGAAGCTGTAATCAGATTAAGTTGAGGGTTTTGTGACACATCTGGATTCAGTGCATTGAGTTTCAGTGAATCTCTTTTAACAAAAGCTTTCTGTCAGCGATAACCCCGACTCGACCGCTAATTGCACATCTAGAGATGTTGCCGCTTCTGCTGATTGTTTGTGAAATGAAATCTGACCCCAAATGTCTCATAACACAATGAGACACTGAGAGGACAGGCTGTACTATAAAGCATGACTGTAACTACAAAACCCAGAATGACTCACGCAGGTCCACTTATCGTAACTCTCACACTGGATCGCCTCATATTTTTAACTAGAAACAAGAACAATTTGAGCAGTTACATGAACTTCAGTGTTTGGTACAGTGTTTTTCACATGCACTCCAGCTCCACAAGCTTCTCCAACATGAACAGAGTCTTTCTGTTTTTGTACAGATTTTAGTGAACAAAAAAATCTGATTTTTAAAGTGAGTTTTGCAACCCGTCGTGTATATTTTACATATTAGAACGATTACTCTGTACTGCTCAGTAGAAGTCCTGATTTGATTTAATTTCTGGCCTATTTTGAAATCAGACTGACATACTGAGATGAACAAATTGAGATGAGTGTATACCAGCCTGTGTTACTCCTCAAAATCAATAGTGATTATTAAGCTGAAAGGGCTGAGACTGTTCTCATTCTGGTCACAACAACTCAAAATTCCTCCTGCGTTTAGACTCTCTGTACCACAGCTAATGAATCAATGCTATTAATGACCACAGATTGCTTCCCTGCTGTTTAACTTTTTTCTCTCTTTATGCTTGAGAAGTAGTTTCAGTGCTTCAGAATCCATTCACTGTTGGTTTTTTGTTAATAGTCTTTCTCTAAAGATAACATCAATCTCTCCGGTTATGCGTCTGTGTTCTTTATACTCCACTTGTTTTTCACCTTGTATCTACTGAACGTTTTCTTGACAGCGCACTAAAAGTGGGCATTAGCTCTGTAGCTGATGCATGAGTTTCTTTAAAGTACACCCAGCATTCTCACTGCAGGCCGGTTGTTTTGGTGGCTACCCGTCTGTGTGATGAGATTAAGTCTTTTGTTTTGGATTTGTCTGTGATTGTTGGTGTATATATTCAGTTCTATTTTCAGCCTGGTGGGTTATTGAAATTCACTCATAGTGCAGATCCTGCGCAGAGCCCTGAAAACACAACAGGGCTTCACAGTAATAGATGTGCTTGCTAAAGCACACATCACAGTACTATTCCTCACACTAACAATTTAAGGTTAAAAAGAATGTTTCCCTAACATTTTTTGGTATACATTCATAATATTTGTTATATGATATATATTTATGCATCTGTGTTCTTAAAACATTTACAAAATATATCTTCACGAAATCATTTTCTCTGCAGTATTTCAGTGTTTACATTGTGGCCAAATTCCACAGACGTTCTCAGCGTGTGAAACGTGTATTTTCTGTATCACTGCAGCTGTCAGTACAGAGTGTGCCTCACTCCTCAGGTGCCTCACGAGTGTATTGATCGAGTGTCTGGAACTGTAGAGGTGGGCATAACTCACCCGTCTTTTAACTGCATACTCTTCAAATCCTGAAGCGCACTACACATTCCCATCAGTCTGGAGTGTAAAGCTCACGTCAGCAGCAGTGTGCGTGCTGTGTTCATGATCGATTTATCCATCGTACCGCTGAATGGGTTCATGGCTAATACCTCATTTACGTAAATCAAGTTGAAACGTTGACCACAACAATATCTGGGGGGCTGGGTGGCCTCCAGTTGTGGATAGTTATTGAGGTCTGTGTTTGACATGAACTGTAACAGAAGACATGCACTTACCCGGGGACTCACTGCAGTACACCAGCTTCAGAAGTCAACAGATGTCAGCGAATTATAATGCAGATACCAGACGTGGTGTAATCCTATTGGCTGATCTTTTAATGCTTGCATTCTTAGCGCAAGGAGTTCACGTCTTTGTGTGTTAGGCACCTTTGGAAAAAATAAACATAAACAGTTCTTGTGACATAAGGCAAAACTTAATTACCTAGCAAACACTAGAATGCTGTAGTGACTACATAGAAAGTAAAAAAATAAATTCATTAAATTTAGATGACAACAATCATTTCTTTAGTATTACAGGCACCCATAAATCATGCATAATAAAATCAGGAACTTTAATTATGAAAGTATATAGTATCAGTTTTCATTGGATGTCATCAGTTGTTTATTCGAGTGGTTTCTCCCTCGTCTGCAGGGGGAGCTATTGAGCCCATGTCGTTGTGACGGTTCTGTGCGCTGCACCCACCAGCCCTGCCTGATTCGCTGGATCAGCGAGAGGGGATCCTGGAGTTGTGAGCTCTGCTACTTCAAGTACCAGGTTCTGGCCATCAGCACCAAGAACCCACTGCAGGTAAACCATTAACTCCTTCCTCCAGCTCACACTGTGAATATCTGGGTCAAAGCTAAGCACTGGCTAGGCTAGCATCTCTATTTATAGTCACAGGAAACAGTGAGAATGGTTCTTCTCTCGTGTGTTTCAGTGGCAGGCCATTTCTCTGACCGTGATTGAGAAGGTGCAGATCGCCGCCATCATCCTGGGCTCGCTTTTCCTCATCGCCAGCATCTCGTGGCTGGTGTGGTCTTCTCTCAGCCCTTCTGCCAAATGGCAAAGGCAAGATCTGCTCTTTCAGATCTGCTACGGCATGTACGGCTTCATGGACATTGTGTGCATAGGTGAGATGCAGAATACAGAAGATAAAGCAACACAAACACTCATTTGTTTTTTTATCATGGATAGGAGATCAGTGGACCTCTGTTGGTCTCACATTAAAAAAGTTGGGGAAATTTGGTAGACTGATAGTACAACTGGACAGGAGTTGACACACAAAGACCCAAAATAAGGATTGATGTTTTATCCTTATTTAATGATCACAAAGATGTTGTATTTCATCACTCAATCACTGAAATACATTAACATATTTATGCACAGTATGTACTGTAGATATA
>JAZGTK010016941.1:0-12490 GCA_036877625.1 Ambastaia sidthimunki
AAAGCCATGTGCTCCTACCAGGGGGAGCTGATCAAACAGTACCAGACACAAATCACGACGCTGCAGACTGCTGTTGAAAATCTCACGCAGATCGTTCACTCTCAATCTGCATCTGCAACATCAACGGTAAGAATTGCTATGCCTGAAAAGTTTGATGGTGCTGCAGATAGAGTAAAAGGGTTTACTCGTCAAGTGGAAATTTACTTCAAGAATGATAAAGCGATGTTCTACTGTGATGAGAAGAAATGTATGTTTCTCAAGTCGCTGTTGTGTGGTAAAGCGTGTGAGTGGGCGGCAGCAGTGTGGGATTCTGATTACAGATCTCGATCGGATTTCCAGTACTTTGTGAAGCAAATCCGGGAAGTGTTTGAATATCCTGCAGGGGGCAAGGATATTGCAACACGTTTACTTCAACTCACACAAGGTAAAAAGCCAGTCGCTGAACATGCTGTAACTTTCCGCATATTAGCTGCTCAAAGCGGTTGGAACGACACCACGCTTTGCACTATTTTTCGCAAAAGCCTCTCAGTAGACCTGCAAGCAGAACTTGCGTGTCTTAATGATCATGCGAGTTCGCTAAGTCATCCTAAGGGGAATCGCTAAGTCTTAATGATCTCATCACCATGGCAGTACACTTAGATAATTTACTGAGAAACACCCCTAAACGCAGTTTGGTCTCACAAATTCCACTGTCCAGTCCTGTTTCTGAACCTGAACCTATGCAGATTGCTGTAACTAAACTCACGGAAACAGAGAGGACTCAATGCAGGCAACAGAATTTATGCTTTTACTGTGAAAACAAATTTGAGACATAGTTTGTAGTTGTTTTCATGTGACACGAATGTTTCATTAAGTGCTAAATGTAGAAAACGTGTCGAGTTACGTATGTAACCCTGGTTACCTGAAAGAACGAGACGCTGTGTCGAAATGCTATGGGAACGCCTCCAGCTTTTATGCACTCTGAATCACGTGTATAACAATCGGAGGGGCGATACATCACAGACAGGGTGACCAGGAATGACCAGGAAGCTTAAAAGCATGTGCGCTGCCCAGCTTGGGTTAGCTTCGAAAATGAATGAAGCAAGCACAGGCAGGTGGTACCTGATGTATGGCCAAGAGACGCAGCATCTCATTCCCTTCAGGGAACCAGGGTTACATACGCAACCTGAGACATTCCCTTTCAGGAACTTGAGCTGCGTCGAAATGCTATGGGAACGAGATGCCAATTCTGCCATAATAAAGGGACCTGCCTGTGTTGAATGAGCCTAAGGCATAAGGACAGAGGAACTAGGGGTGGCCTGAACATTCAGGCCATACAACCTGACAAAGGTCAGGGGAGTGGACCATGTCACAGATGTCCTGAATGGGGACACCTGCAGAGAAGGCCTTAGAGGCCACCATACTCCGGATAGAATGGGTTCTGGTCCCCAAAAGTGGGGGAAATCCAAAAGCCTCATAAGAGATGCAAATGGCATCGACAATCCAGCGACTAAGCATCTGTTTAGATGCAGGCCCTCCTATGGGGGCCAAAACAGACCAACAGTTGGTCCGACTTTCTCCACAAGGCAGCTTTCTGGACATACGTGTGCAGTGCTCGCACTGGACACACAGAGTTAAGCTTCTCCTGGTCTCTATCCCGGAAGGGAGGAGGACAGAAGGCCTGGAGTATGACCGGCTGTAGAGTCAAGGTGGGCACTTTGGCACCTTGGCCACCTTGGCCAATAAATGGAGATCAGAGATCTCTTCAATGGGCTCAAAAAGGGGAGCACAGAAAGCCTCTAATACTACAGCCAAGTCTCACGGGGGAACTCGAGATCGCACTCGAGGCCTTAGCCTCTGGAATACTCAGCATGAGAGAATCAGTGCCTTGTAACAGATAACCGTCAGGAGACATCTGATCTAGACTCTCTAGGGACCTCCGTAGAGGCTGCAAGCCTCCTGGGTTCCCTACCTTTCGGGGCAGAGACTGGGAAGAACGCTTGCATGAGGCTGCTGTGCCCTGAAGCACCAGAGGTGGCAGGGTTGACAGACAGTGAGAGTGGTGAGGGAGGCGCTGGAACACCTCCACTTGGTTACGGGCCTCCTGAAACCTCTCGAAGACAGTATTGAATGAGTCGCTGAAAAGGCCAGAAGGCACCAGTGGGGCGTCCAGGAGAATGACCCTGTCCTTCTCTTTCAAGTTGGACAGGGTCAACCATAAATGTCTCTCTGCAGCCACCAAGGCTGCCATAGACCTACCGATGGCACGGGCGGTCTTTATGGTGGCACGCAGAGACAAGTCAGCGGTTCTCCTCAGTTCCATCACATCCTCAGATGTGATGCCCTCGCGCTTATCAATCCCCCTCAGCAGCTCAGGTCAGCCATAGTGTGCAGGGAAGCACCAGCCTGACCTGCTGCCATGTACCTTCTGCCCACCAGCGCTGAGGTAGTACGCAGTGGCTTGGAGGGCAGAGCCGGAGCCTTTAAGAAAGTCCCTGCATCGGGTGACAGATAGCTGCCAAGCATCTGTTCGACCCGGGGCATCGCCTTGTACCCCTGCTCGCTAAGCCCTGCTACATTACCATAAAGGGTAGAAGCAGGGCCAAAGAGGCAAGCAGAGTATGGCCTCCTCCATGACCTCGACACCCCAGTGTGGAGGTCTGGGAAGAATGGCAGGCTCCGGTGTGAAGACGTTGACTGGCTGCTTAGGAATCTCTCATCCAAAACACTCCTACGCTGCACAGTCTGTTTCTCGGCGGGCCAGTCAATGTTCAACTTAACAGTCAATCCAGTTCTTCTGTGCATGAGAGGCGGAGAGCTGAGCCCTCTCCACAGGGGGAAGAAACCGCAGAGCATGCTTCCGAACTCAGGGAATAGGTGGAGGACCTGACAGGTGAGGAATGAGAAAAGGACTCGCCCGTCTCAATTCCCTCCATCAGGTCCAATTGCGAACCCCACGAGTGAAGCCGCCATTCTGCCTCAACAGAAGTGGGGCCAGCACCGTGAGGAACACTTATGAGGGCTCCCTCCTCAAAGAAAGCCCTCCTGGAGCGAAGCATCCGCATTGGAAGTGACTCACAATGCGGACAATTAGCCCCCTCAAGAGGTGACTGAGTGTGCTTCGCTCCCAAACAAACAACACAATAGAGTGTGTGTATCCCCACCCGTAATAAAGCACGGGCAGGGAGGAACACACACACTCTAAAATGCTCAACAGAGCCCCTTGTCTTTCCTTTCGCCTTCCTTTCACTGAATGAATGAAGCTAACCCGAGCTGCACAGCACACATGCTTTTAAGCTTCCTGGTTGTGACGTCACCCTGTCTGTGACGTATCACCCCCCAATTGGACAGATTTGACATGTGATTCAGAGTTCATAAAAGCTGGAGGCGTTCCCATAGCGTTTCAACGCAGCTCGAGTTCCTGAAAAAGAAGCCATTTTAATTTCTTCTCCAGCCAAAAGCAGCACCAAACCTAATATGAATCCCATTTAGTGTTCTATTAAAGTAGGAAATTTGCTTCAGTCTGACTAAAGCTGTTTAAGGGTGAAATTAGAATTTTGTTGCCAGGTGGCTAATGTTCTCTAAAAGTTCTCTCAAATTTATCAAAAAAAACTTTTATTCTAACGTTATTCTAACATTATATATCACATATCAAAAACATTATTTTTAAGTGGTTAGTAGAACATTTGAAAATGTTCGAGAATTTTAAAATGTTTGAATAACATTTCTTATAATCAAGTTAAACCTTTCAAAACATTTCCTAAACGTTTAAAATAAGATTTAACAAGATATAACATTTTTGTTACTTAATTGAAACATTAATGAAACATTCTTATAACCCAATTTTTGTTTGCTGGGTACAATTTTAATCATGATAATGATGGTGATGAGCAACTATCAATCAAGTTTAAGAGTCTGAAGAAGTGTGAAATTTTCATTTTAGTACCAGCCCAGTCATGTTTAGAAGATAGGGTGAGTAACTGAGTTTATTGATTTATTGATTATCTGACAGGTGATGTAATGGGTCATGAATTGACAGTCTTAATATTTCAGGCACTGCATGGACTGATGTTTCAGAAGCTGTTACGGTACAATAATAAGGAAGAACCACCTGTTTGTGAACAAGGTGATCAGTGAGCAGGGAGCTTTCAGTCAGCTCCATATAAGACTTTTTATTGATGTTGCAAGACTGAGTCCTGAATCAATAGCAGCTGTTTGAGCAAACTCAGTCAGACTCTGAAGGTGAAATTAATTGATTGAGGGGATGAGAATATATTGGAGATGGGTGTCAAACTGTGTTTATTAATGAACCCATGAGTGATAAAATCAGAAAGTTTGGGGTTGTCTGGAACTAAAAGGTGTTTAGGGTCTATATTTCAACAACTGATCACAATGTCTGGTTTAATGCAATTGAAATGGATTAAATGGCATTAAATTTTAATGTGCTTTTACCACTGACGATTTACCAGGGCCATTTTCTTTGTGGAGCCTATAGAGGCTTTCTCCAAAAGAACAGATACAGTTTGTACAGAACAATTTTTCTAAAGTAACACTATTCAATGACAACCCCAGTGAATAAAGTTTAGAGAAAGGCATGCTTTTGCCTCCCTTGAGCTTCTCAGTATGCTCTTCCCTGTGTTCTCAGTAAGGATTTTGGTGTAAATGTGTATAGGTGGGGAGGGCTAAAAAATTCTAGCTATTTGTCATGTGAGAGGTGGTATTGCCTTCATGTCGCTGTGATTGGTAGATTACTGTCAAACAGGTTCCAGTCATGGCCTACAAATCTGGATAAATGGGTGAAACTAGTGGAAGAGTGAACTTACTTTATCACTTTAATTCACATCCAAATCTAAATTAACTTACCTGTAACGAAACCACTCATCTTGGTTAAATTAAAGGTATGCCTCTGCTTCTACTGTAATTGTTTAATAAATTTTAATAAAGATGAGACCTAAAGTCTTTATCATTACCATTAAGTTTTTATGTGGTAATATTATGTTAAGGTCAATAGTATTAGGTAAGAGTTTTATATGCCTTATATTCAAAAATAGTGTAAGCATCATATTAAACTGGAATCTACATTTACATTAGACTTGCTATGTTAATAGCGGACATACAGACAAGATGCTTGAAAAACTTCCTGACTTCATCTTCTCAGGTTATGTTCTTAATACACTGGAGAATAAAAAAATATAGATTCAAATCAAGATTCATAATGCTTATAAGATCAAGAGAAACACGCCAATGTAGTAAAACATATAACATATAATATTGAAATAGAAGTGTTCATAAACTTGAGGGAGACTTTAGCAGCAGCCCCTTCCCTGCACACCCTTAATGCTCTTCCTTTTTCCCTTCCATGTGTTTTGTTGATACTGTCCCCTAAAAGACCAGCTTGCTGACATGTCTCATTTAGTCATTGTGCCTGTTAAAGTATCTTTCCTTACCGCTAATCAAAATGACTCCCTGTTAAATAAACCATGAAAAAAGCTTCCCTTCTGATGGTGCACTGATGCGTTAACGCTGTAAATCAGATGAATTAATCAATGGGTTTTGGCATGCAATTAAGTTTGTCCTTTCCTTTATTAAAGAACACAAGACCAATAAAAAGGACAAAGCTTTGTTTTGTGGTGAGAATTGGGGGACAAACTCAAAACTTGTATGTTTTTTGCTGTGGTTTATAAAAAAAATTGTAAGTTGTGTTTGGCGAGAGGCACAAGAGAGAGAACTGCCAACAGACATCAGTGAAAGTGACTGGTCTGCTCTGTCAGGGATGTAGCAGAATGCTAAGTGCCCAACCAAAATGGCAGAGCAAAGCATGAAGGCGATGTCTTTACCTTTAGAGAGTGGGAATGGATAACAAGGGCAGGCAGCAGGTTCTTTTAGTGTGCCTTGTTTTTGTGCCTGTTCAGACATGCTATTCCATATCAAATCACACTTAAGATTACAAAAAACCACAAGACATAAGACCAGGGTGAAGAAGGGACATTACATACTATGAGTTTGCTCATCTGAGTGTTACAGACAAAATTTTAGATTATAAACCATATAAAATATAATTACTTTGTTACTGCTAATATTCATGCTAATACAATATTCATTAATAATAATTATTTGACAATACTGTTTAATGTTAATGTTAAACTGTATAACTGTCTTATCTAGGAAAGGTAATTACCATACTTTGAAAACATCTTTTGAACTGTAATTCTTTTTGTTTAGATACTGGTAGGGCTGTCATAGTGAAATAATAGTTCACCCATTTACTTCACTCCTTTAATAATTAACCTGTAATTAAATAGGTTTAATATCTAGTTTTAACATCTTTAACATGTATTCAGTTTGACATTGTTTCATTCTGTGTGATTAAACCAATTAGATCTTTCAGACACGGTGGGACCTAATCAGTGCTTTAAACACACATAAGCCCTTTTCACATGTGTGTCCTGTCTTTACTGATGAATTACCAGGACTGATTTACTTTACTGGTAAAGGGTAATTTACCAGTAAAGACTGCATGTAAGAGTAGTTGTAATGTTACCTGTACATTACTGGTATGATGCTCTGTGTGACCACAGATTAGGATTACTGGTAAATTTACAGAATGCACCGACGTAAAAGACTGCTTTGGGTCAATCATAACATTCTGACAATCATAACATTGTGCGATGATGTATTTAAAGGAAGTTGTCTAATGCAATGTTGTTGGGACAAAAGCAACTGTATGAATTTAAATGTTTACCACAATAATGAAAATATCTACAAAAATACAGCCCCGTATTTCAGCTACAAAGTCATAGCCCATCATTGCTTGCTTGAATGTCACATCAGTGTATTTACTAGTAAAGTCATTTTGGAAATTTAGTGGTAATTTTCCAGGATTAATGTGTTAGAGGGACTATACTCTAACACAAAAGTCTCTAGTGAAGCATGTGTTTCTTATTTAATGAAAGCATTCTTTATGGATAATTTAAATTAAATGAGACATATAACAAAAGCTCAATAAGTGAAGGTTACCCAGTAGTAATACACAATCATTCATTAAAATGTTAATGTTAATAAGATAGCTGGCCACCAGCAAAAACACAATGTGTACAGTTATGTTTATAAAGCATAGGCAAAGTCATCATTTTATTGATTTATTGTGTATTTGCATTTCTATTTTGGCTGCACATTCTGTTATGAATGTCATTGACCATATACCCAACCCTATAATTACACTAATAATTTAGTTTTCTTTGTGAATATGTATTTCTTATTTTTAAATGAAATGCTTTAAGCAATTTGCAGGCTAGACTTTATTTTAAATTGTAAAGGCACATGAATCGGCTTTGTGACTGAGGGTCACAAACAAACAAACATGCCTTGTGAGCATTATGAGCATTATCCATTAAGCCCTCATTATCAAGTTCCATTATTCCCTTAATGTAACTGTTAATCAAATGAGTATCAATAAGTCAAAGCATATTTAAAATGCTTAATGAATGAAAAAAAGATTTACCATAATCACTGCTACAGTTAAGGAAAAAAATATTGTTGAGGAGAAATCAGTGAGGTCATTATTTATGACTGACTGTGGCTCTTGCATTGGTTAGTGTCATTTGTCATCTTTTCACACTTAATGATGTAAATACCCGTTCAATCTGAATTACACCTGAAGAGAACATGTTTTTAATTAATCTCTACAATGCACTGAGCAATGGATGATCAAGTATGTCATCTTCTTGGTCCACCTGGGCCATGTGTCAGGCTGTGTCCGAGTAGAAAAAAGGGAAAAAAATGACACCTGGGAAAAAATGTTTCTCATATACACTCTGCACATCTTCCAGCTGTGATTTGAGTGGAGAGTTATGCGCCACGCAATAAGAGAAAAAACAGACCTCAGCCACAGAAAAAAATTGTTTCTCATGTGTAGGCATATCCAAACTCAAAAATTTTCTCCAGGGGATGGTGTCTGTGCCCGTAGAGGACTCACAGATCCAACCAATGTCTGCCATTTTGACACATCAAAGACACAATTACAAGACATGATGGCTAGACCTGCCTCTACATGCACCATCTATCTAGTTTTAAAAATAGTGAAAGTAGCTATTCAGTCTATTGTTTTTCTTTGTCTCTACATGGCTTTGCTTCTGCATTAATTTATGAGCATGACAAATGGACACGGAACAGGCCTCTATGATCTGAACTGCCTGATTTAACATGATTGATCCCCTATATGTGACTTGTCTTCAAGGAACACAGCAGCAATAATAATATCGCATTACAACACCAACCTTCAGTTTTAATGTTGCTTCTGCATCCCCTGAGTTTGGTAAAAGAAGCATGTCTACACCAAGCAACATTCCTCTTTGATTTATGTGTCATAATCACAACCAATGCAGAGTCCCATTCTCCTGTTTCATAAAAGTAACAGACATGCTTTTACCTTATACAAATTCTCAAAGACATTGATAAACTAAGGAGAGGATGAGCAGGATTACAAAAGAGAGCTGGGACGTTTTGATCATTTTTATGTCAGCATACTTGTGCATAAAGACACTTCTGTGCTGCCAAGTGTCCCAGGCAATTCCAGCTTCATTGTGTCCTGCTCTGCAATGTTCTAAATCACTATTTCTTTATTCTTCTCTAGCATAATAGCTCCGCTATAAAGAGCAGCTGAAGAAAAAGAATCAATAAAATCATGCATCTAATAAGGGGGGCAGGATTAAAAATGGTTCCTCAAAGCCTTCTGGGGAGAATTGAGGTGAGATTTAAATCTTTTGACAGGTACATTGGGGACCTTCTCTCCCATTTCTGCCAGAGTGGATGGGGTTGGGCCGAGACTTGTTTATGGCAGGTTGGGATTAAGCAGGTCGGATCTACAGCGCCATATCTCAAGGCCTCAAAAGCCCAGTAGGCTAATTAAACAGTAACAGGCAAGACATGGGTCTCTCTTGTTCTAACCTTCTGGCTTTGCTGTCTTCAATTCCAGCAATTTAATTTTTTTGGAAAGGGGAGCAACTCTGTCGGAGCACCGGGCAGACATCCAGCTCTGTGTTGGGATGTTAGCAAGATGAAGCAATGAACCTGGACTGAGCACTGGAATAAGCAGGTTGGTCACAGAGAAGGCCCGGTCAAACAATCCACACCCTAGCTGACAGTCACAATAAGACCTCCCTGCTCCATGAAGTTGAAGGACAAAAAGGGAGGTGGTGGCAGTGATATTGACAACACAAGCATTGTAATTCACATTGTAATTCCATATCTTGTGGTTCACTGCCATGGTACAGGAAGGGCAGGGGCCTCGCGTCCAAGGGAGGGCTCCCCGTGGAACCTGTACTGGAATGGCAAGGTTGTTGTTGACCTAGCCCCAGGGTGCATGTGTCACAGCCAAGGCCATCAAGACAGCACCCGTCATTGCATTTGCACATCAAAAAACATTTGGCTTGCACAGCCTGGGAGCAATGGAATCTCAGAGGTGCTTGTGATAGTGGATTCACCAGCTTACAGAAAACCTCCTAAATTAAACACAAAGAATAGCAGCTGTCGGATGCGTCCAACTTCATCTCTCAAAGACCATGCACTGCTAATCTTCTTCATAATACCCATGTTTTTCATTCAGTTAAGGTCTCATAATGAAAGGGAATTTCACCTCTGATCAAAGTATTAGTTAAATACGATTCCCATGGTTGTCGAGGAAAAGAGATTTTTGGTCCCAAATTAAAAATGTAATAAGCTCTAGTAGTTATCAATGCTTTTTTTGTGCTACCTAAATATATTTTATTTCTTCCAATATTTGCATTTTATTAATCAAAATAAACCAAAAATTGGATGGAAAAATACATTTGAATATAAAGCATAGACTTACTCCATATAGCTTTTATTCATATTCAACAGCACTGTAAAATTACCAAATGATAATCATTGCAGAGCAGTTAATATCTAATAAAGTAGCATTTTTGGCGTACTGTATTATAGACTATAAAATACAAACATACTGTAAATATATTTAAGTGGAATTCACAGCGGAACCGCATAGTGTAGACCACAGCAGCTAAACTCAAAGTTTAAATTTCCCAAGAACCGTGCAACGCCTTTAAATAAATGATAAAGGATTTAAATGAGTCTTCAGTGACATTTACTATGAAATAAATATAAATGCATTAGCAGGAGTGTGGAAAAATGGTGACCTCCTACAATATTTAAGCTGAGAAATGTTGTTACTAAACATTCATATTTGTTCTATAGAGGTTCCGTTCAAGCCAGCTATTTCTATTTTTAAGAAAGGATTTTTGCCATTGCAAAATACTGCATAGTGGAATTCATCTTCAACTTGAATTTACATACCCATACATTAAGGGTTATACCGAATGGTCATATAGCTGTCAGGTGAAGATATGGAAAGACACGCTATGCTCCAATTAACATAGCAGGATATATACCATATATAGAGTCGCACATCTGTCAGACCTTGAGATACCTACTGTTGGGCATGTCAACCAGCTGAATTAGGCGTGTAAATTGAGGTTTTAACAACACAAGTGATTGTAACCTTATGTCTGAGGCAGAGGGATATTTTAGAAATGAAAGCCTCGAATCGCAATGACCTGGACTCAGGGTCAGCAGCAAAATCTTTGTGTGCCCCAATAAAATGTCCCCTATCAATTATTTAACCTGCCAATTGTTTCCCCTGACAAACATGTCCTCCCCAGAAAAGTAAATTATCAGCAGGCAGAGTCACTGGGGGAAAGCCTGTCTAGCTGTTGTCAGCTCAGGCTGAGAGAGATTTGAGTTGTTTGCTGTTGGCTTGCTCTCTTTTCTTTCAGGTGTGATGGCTGAATGTTTATTTATTTTATTTTTTGCTCCATATTTGCTGGTCTGTTGGGGCTTTTCTCAAGCAAAAAAAAAAGCCCTGGGCACAGAAGGCCCTCTAGTGAGATTCCCGATTTACTTTAGTTGCAACATGCGAAAAACTATTAATTAAGTTGTTGGCAAAGTACATATGACTGTGACTACCTAAAGGAATCTCTTTAAAATCTTGTCCAGCAATTCAGCTAATCATTCTAAAAATACAGCTAGTAATCACTAAATAGGTTTCTGTTGACTTTCAGAAGAAATTTCTATGTAAAAATAATCAGAAATCTGAGTTATATCGCATTATAGGCTCAAATATTTAACATCAAAGAAAAATGATTTGAGCAGTGTTATCCACATTTAATTTAAAGATTTGTATTGTTATTATATGTTATATAATATATTGTATGTTGTAGTATATTGCATTATAGGCAAAACTTTTAAGACAAAATCAAGGTTACAGTTTTAGAGATGTCTCTCAGTGGGTTGTGTTGGATTTTAAAGCTCATTGCCACAGAGATGTAGCTGATCAGCGAGCTGTGACCACCCTGCAGGCAGAAGTGTATGAGTTACCACCAGGGTGGCTTACCATTTCTCCTGTAAATCTCTTTATTATAGCAGCATAGTCCACAATTTACCTTACACCCAAACCCACCATCCCCTTCACCACCACTGGCCTTTATCCGCAACTGGTGCCTGTGATATCACAAACAGCAATTACACACATTTCATGTAACCACCTGTAATTATTGTTAACTTCAATGTCATGTGCACATTCACACAACCGTACACACAGTTTCGGACTAACTGCATGCAACGCAAACAGTAAAACCACTATCGCGATGACCTTCATGCATTTACACATCTTGCAGGTGCTCTTCACTATGTGATGATCTGTCAGTCACATCATATCACATTTTATGGGCTTTGGTTTGCAAAGCGTCTGAACAGCCACCAGCAAACTCCCTGCTCATGTCATCTGCGCATCAAAAATCATAACTTCTGATGCGAACCGCTGCACAGAAGCCAAGAGCCAGGCCAGCATGAGACTTGAAGGTAATGTGAAACAGGGTGCAAAGGAGGGATTTTGCCTTTAAGCCTAACATAGACAGGAGTTCAATGGTATGGAAATAAAAAAGGAAACAAGGGAGTGAGAGACAGAAAGACAGAGAAAATTAGAAAAAAAAGTGAAATCAAAGGCATGGCCAGCTTCTCGATCATTTCTTTTTAAAAGGTCAAGATTTGTAGGTAGAATCTTGGATGAGTGGAGTGTTACAGATGTGCTGAGCAGCAGGGTTTTTTCCGCTGCCATGGCCAGCTAAGGAGGACTGCTTTAAAACACATCTGCCAGTAAACATTTTGGCCAAACTCTGGGTCATCTCCCCTGTCTGAATGCAGCCCAGTCAAGCATGAACGTCTACCTGCACCACTGTCAGGCTTCCCCCCTCACACACCACCCCTTCACATTGCTTTCCTCCACTAATCGCCAAGATGACATGCAGTCTTTAACTCCTGTCCATTGCTCTTTTTGCTGGTCCAATAGTTCAATCTGACAGTACAGAATGCTTTGCAGATACCAGCCAAAAATAGGTTAACAACTTGACTGCAATATATCTTAATTTAACAGCAGTACACAGGAAATAATATAATAAATAATAAACACTCACTGAATTTT
>JAZGTK010016942.1:0-12490 GCA_036877625.1 Ambastaia sidthimunki
TGTAATCTTTAAATATGTAATAGTTTTCCGCAATGGGAGACTTTGTCATTACAGTCATATCCAACATGTGACAAGTGTCATAGCTGTCATGTGTTCCACTCTGTTTCCAAAGCAATGGAGGGAAACACTGTTCCTGTTGAATCATGTGTCTGTGGACATGTTCCTCATGACCCCCGTCTTCCCTCATTTACAGGTCTCCAGTTGCTGGAAACCAGAAAGAAATTCAACCCCTGCTGTTTACTGACTCCTCCACCCCCCCTCCTCCCTCCACCCCCTTCACTTTGGCGGAGGTCTCTGGTGAGTCCCAATGCATGACCTTTGATCCAAGACTTGTAATTTGTTCTGATGTGTTCCAGGTAAACGGACTAATAGGTCAATCAGTTCAGAGTGTCGAAAGTTACATTAGGTGTGTTTGTATGACCACAGAATCACTCAGCTGGGGAATGTGTTTATCATGTTTTTATCACTGCAACTGTACAATAAATGACCTGTTTATCTGCAATGTTTTTTTTAATTGTTGTCCTATACAGTATATTGCCATAAAATGTAGTTTTAAAATGTAGTTTTATGTCTTAGACTGAGAATGGCATTACACCCAGTGAAGGGAGCTCAGAGGAAAAGCACAATCCAACAACCAACATGTGTTCCCCAGGGCCCCCAGGACCTGCAGGACCTCCTGGCCCTCAGGTATGTGCTTCATATAATGGGGCCAAAACATCTGAGGTCACTACAAAAACAGTCAATGTCACAACTTTGCTTACTGACTAGCAACTTATGTAAAAAATGTGATAAATGCAAGAAACTAGAGCAGAATTTTGAATATTTCTTATTTATATTTCTTTTGAAATATAAAATTCTTTTTGAAATTCTTTGAATGGCAGACATGAACTCTTCATAAACTTTGTGACTGCTGCTGCTACTATATGATATATGAGCTAGATAACCAGAAAAATACAAGCTACATTTAAAAGTAAATAAACTGACAGACCCCAAATGTATCTGAAGAAACACAGATTTAAGGATTGTGTCTGAAGGTCCTTTAGGGAAGTAGAGTGTTGGGTTGTCACAATGGTCACTTCCAGCTCTGTAATTAGCTTTCATAGAGCTCTCAACATGAGAGGGCCGTGTGAGTTCCCCAGACTTATTTCTGTTGTGACACGGAAGCGACCAGCTCGGCCCCCCACAACACAGCAGGCCATTAATGCTCCACATTTAGATCAGATGGAAATAGACCTTTTTCCACTGCCAGCCTCTGTTTCATCGTACCATTTTTAGAAACAACCCTAAAAAAGACACACAGAAAGCCAAAATAATGAGAGTTTACCTCAGCCCTATATGCCCATTCAGAATATATAGCTCTTCAATTTAGATTAAACTCTGTTTGTCATAATCAGGGTCCTCCTGGACTGCCGGGACCACAGGGACCAAAGGGGGATAAGGTGCGAGACATACCTACTGTACACACATTGACACACATTTTTACAAACATGCATATATAGCACTGGGACCCTACAGTGCTGATAGAACCTAACCCAGAATATTCCTTTTAATATAATGGCAATGAGTGTGACCTGAAGTTGTGTGATRTGCATAATTGTGCCGTGTAAATCTTTATCTCATAGTATTATGTGCAAACCCATCCCCCTCTTGTTTTGCCAGGGTGAAATTGGAAGACCTGGACAAAAGGTGAGACACTCACTGTCCTCCATTTTTCAATAATTGGATTAAAGTTGTGCTTACACACACAAACACACACATACACACACAGCCTCTGGTTGATTTTCACACCTGCAGCACACACATAACGTGACCTTGAAGAAATTCAAATAAGTGCAACCTTGATACAGATATGCAGGTCATATAGTCCACATGCTCTTCAGTATTTTACAAGCAGCAGAATGTTAAACAGCAAAGGACACTTGTCATTAGATTCAATCCACAATGGACCCTCATTAGATTCAATCAACAATGGAACATCCCGGTGGCTCCTGTCCCACAATCACATTGATGGGCTTGTAGTTTCCAGAAAGGCATCTGAGACCAGGGCTAGTAATACCTTAAGCAGGGTAAAGGGTAAATTGAGAAGCCACTAAACATAAGCAGGATTCTGGGTGTAGTGGTGCGTTGTTTTACTAGAGAAAACACTCTGATTGGAGTGGTGCAGGGGTAAGAAGCTTTACAGCATTGCACAGTAATTTAGCTTAGTGCTGGAGCAGCCCAATAAATCATTGGCTTTCCCACAATCCTGCCCTAGCACATTATTTAATTAAAGCCAGGAGAGTGATGGTGCTTGGTTTAGTTTGCTCTCTCTCTCACTCTCTCCTAATGGCTGCTGTGTCCCTCAGAGCACCTACTTTATGGCCCAATCATCTTCAGACCTTATCTAGTTTACATTCTGGTAACATTGGAAAAGGAGCAGAGGTCCTACCTGATACTCACTGAGTAGAATAAACATTTAATTTCTAAGTAACATCCAATAGCCTCTGTTGCATTTCTGATCTAACATAGTCTGTTGCTTACGTTTTAAAAGATCACATTTTGCATACTGTACAGTATATATCTGTGAAAGTGCTGTAAGCAATAATACTGTTTTGATAACTTGTGGCAGATTTACACCACTGAATTAGAAACCCCCCACCACCCCAATATCTTTAACCACAGGCTCTCCAAACAGCCAATTAGATATCAGCATACCCAAATATGCAAAGTGATTGACAGGAAGACAGTTTTCTCTGATCTGGCTGCCCTAAATCTTTTTTAGGGGTCTTACAAAGACAGGTGGAAAAAATGGTTACAGTAGCTTTCATATACTGATAGTTTGTATTTCCTACAGGGGCGCACTGGCCCTCCTGGTCTCCCAGGGAGACAGGGACCAAGTGGGTGGCAGGGACCAACTGGGCCCAAAGTAAGTAGTTCCATCTACATGTAAAGAGAATTCCTTCCTCCACAGAACAGAAGCCTCCACAGAACTATTGTGATTACAGCAGAAAGAAAATGAAAATACCTGAAATAGATTCATATTTGCCTGATTGAAGCCCCTCTGTATATCCTAATGTTATGTATATAAACCATAATATAAAATGTTTTTAGGCTGGCTAAATTTAATTTTGTGCAGTATCTTGAACCATGAACCATGTTTTATACTTGAAACACACTATAATTAGTTTTAAATTAATTATCTGCGTGTGTTTTGAAGGGAGAGAAAGGTGACCCTGGGATGATGGGGATGCCAGGGGCAAGAGGACCAATTGGACCCAAGGTCGAGACCATCTACATTTCCTGTATTACGACTTCTGTGTTGTGGTTGTAATAGAATGTTTGCTGAATGTAACTGATTGTTAGTGTCTTTGATACAGGGCTTAGCTGGATATAAGGGAGAAAAAGTGAGTATGGTATTATTGTTCTTTAACTAAAGTGCTGTTATGAATAAAGATAATGTTCTGAAGATCTCTTCTCTGTTCTGATAGGGCTCACAAGGTTTTAGAGGGGAAATTGGCTTAAAAGGTGATAAGGTAAATTATTTTTCAGATTGTTTCAGTTTGTTCTTCATCACCATTTAAAATTTGTTTTAAGACATTATTCAAAGGTGTTTACAAAAGTTGTGCTAATTTCTGTTTCAGGGATCAATGGGTCTTCCTGGAATGCTTGGCCAGAAGGTTTTCCTTTTTTTTATATTAAAGAAATGTATATGAAGATCTATATGCAACTCTATTACTTTCATATCTATTGTCACATGATGTGTAACATCCATGTGTCAGGGTGAAATGGGCCCAAAAGGAGAACCTGGAAGCTCAGGGAATCGGGGACCCACAGGCCGCCCAGGAAAACGAGGAAAGCAGGTGATTCATCCCAGAAAACATACTAACAATATACACACAAATGAAGGTGGTCTTGAAGGGATCAGTGTGATTGATTTCTGATGCAGGGTGCAAAAGGTGACAGTGGTGAAATTGGGCCAATAGGACCTGCAGGCCTCCAGGGGCCCCCTGGTCACCCTGGCCCTCCGGGACTGCCTGCCACAGGTATTATATTACATGTACTTTCCAGTGCCTTATACATACAGCATTCAGGTCACAACAATCCTTTGGTCTGCTGCTCATTAGCTTCTTATTGAAATTACATCATAACAAATCATAACAAATAAATTAGGAGTATATTTCTGTTTAATTACCTTTTATTTATCTGTTTTGTCCACATTTCATTAAAAGAAGTTGGATTTCAGATCACATTGACATTTAGTTCTCATATGGACATAAAGATCCTCTGGGTTTCTTCAGATGGTATTGCAGCATTAGCGATTAGCGATTAGCATGTGTAGAAAGCACATGGATCTTAAATCAGTGCAGGAAATCCCACTGCTGCTCTATTTAGCTCCAGAAGCAACTCGATCTCAGACACCCCACAGGAGGGTGAAGCCATGACATCATGTGAGCGGCCAGGCTTCTCACAGAATTACAAACATTATGTCAGCACGTTATTCACAGACAGCTGCTCTCTTGTTTTGGTTTCCGTGAATATCAACTCAATTGCTTTCTCTTCGTGATAGATGAGGGCTGGGTTTAGTAGCTCTTAAAATCACTCCATTGCATCACATGGGGGATGTTTACATGCCTTTGGCTAAATGTTGTTTACCTCTGTTCCAGGACTGTACATGGTAGGACAGAAAGGGGAGAAGGGGCAACCTGGCAGCCCAGGTCACTGCAGCTGCAATGCCCCCTCGAGTGTTAACAACCCCTCCTTTGACCAGCACTTGTCCTGGGGCAGCTACCCCAGAGTGCCTGCGGTAAGCCAGTAATGCCAGTGTGGTTTAGAAACTAAGCCCGAATATTACCAGATATTCCTGTGTCTCAATGGATCGGTTGATTTTTGGATGAAATTCAACATAAGGGCATTTTATAACCAGGCTTCATTATGGGATGTTGGCTGTGTTTGACGTCTTTGCTGCAGATATTTGTGGTGAATAACGAACAGGAGCTGAATCGTCTTCAGACTGATAATGCTCTTGCCTTCCGGAAAGATCAGCGCTCGCTTTACTTTAAAGATGTAAATGGCTGGATACCTATTCAGGTAATAATAATTAAAAATACAATTTCTGTCATTATTTGCTCCTCCTTGGGTTGGGAATTTTTCTGCATAATGTATAAAACACTTAAATACTACTTTTCAATAGACAGTTCATAAGGACAATGGCTATTAAGCTACAAAATCAGCAACAAATTATTTAATAAACAAAACATTAAAAGCACTATAATCCCATGCAAATAGTGCCAGTTATATGGACCACTTTTGTTGTCTTTTTTTACTGCTCTTTTTTCGTTTTTGTGAAAAAAATTCTATTTGAAGAAACTGTGTCTCTTTCATGAGGGTGAAGAAATATTAACAGAATTAAAATTTTTAGGTGAAAATTATAATGCTGATGTGTATATTATGATTTGTTGTGTTAAAGGTCTATAAAAAAGTCTTTCATTGCAGTTAACACATTTTCAGTCAATGGAGCGGGACCCTGACCAGGAGGGTTTCTGTGGAGACAGTATCGTGCAGGTTGAGAACGGAGAGGAGTGTGATGATGGAAATAAGGTGGTCACAGACGGTTGCGTCAGTGAGTATCAGATGAAATAACAGTGCTGAGCTTGTGTAATGTGTTGAAATAAACATAAAGGAACCACATCATGTATATTACCAGACATTGATAATCTTCATTCATTAATCATCTAAACATTTGTCTTGTAATTTATTGCACAGCTTTGTAGAATGCTTGATTCTGATTGGTCTATCAGACTAATTCAAGTTCACATTGTCAGTTTATTTTGAGTTTATTTCGTCATAATGACTGCAGATTATTTCTCAAATATTTGACTCTCCCTTTATCTTTATCTCATTGTCAAGAGTGCAAACATGCGTATTGTGGGGATGGATATCGCTATGAAGACGCAGAGGAGTGTGACGGAAAGGATTTTGGCTTTCACACATGCAGATCCTATTTGCCTGGGTAAGACTCTCCAATCCTTTTTGTGCACATTGGAACATTGATTACAAATCATGTAAATTTGAAGCTAGCTAGACAGGACATTTACCTACACTTGGGCATAGACAGCAAAAAAAAAATGTAAAGGATCATTAGTTATTTGGACCAAAATTGTCACTATGTGCAAATACTTTTTGAAATGGTTATAGTGAAAAATAATATAGTGAGATTAAATTGTTCAAATTATCAAATGACCTCAAAATCTTTTGCCATCGCATGTAATGACTTTATACACCAGGATAATTTTACAGTGCATAATGACAAACAGGTGCCAGGTGTTTATGAAAATATCACGGTGGTGTTTGTTGTATTTATTTTTAGTGTTAGGGTTACAGTAGATAAACTAATAATGCCCTCGTTTGCTGTCCCCAGATCTTATGGACATCTCAAGTGCACAGCCGACTGCTTCATTGACTCAACAAACTGCAAGTATTTTACATGAGGACACAAGAAAATCACAAACAAAAGTCTCGTTTCAACTGGCAGGTTACGAGATCCATACAAATGACTCAGAACACCACAGACTGAACTGATAAATGAAAAGGAAATATCATTGGAGGAATTATCACAACCACATTAGCTGAGTGTCTTTGTTGTCATGCTGCTAAAAAGTCACATAGCTTTCTTGGGAATGGAACACTCGGCAAAGCCACGGTTGGTTGTCATACAGGTCCCGCTCGAGGTCTTATAGAAAGACTTCAGACACCGTTCTCCATTCATGCGACCTCTGTTCGGCCAGGCTCAACATTTGACCATTTGGCTGCACAGAAGAGACTGGAGATACGAAACACTAATGTGTTTCGAAGATAAAGGTCTCCTTAATACCTCAATGTAGTACTGTTTCAAAGAAAAGCCATTTTCTCCTTGTCCACCTTCCTTTATAAAGGGTGCTCTGTATGTGGAATGCAATACTATAGTATTTTGCATGAGGCTGTGATTGCTGTAGCCATGTCAGCAGAGATTGGTACAAGATTAAGACAAAACAATTGCTTGTATCTTCAAATTAACTCATGTAGATTTTGACCAAACTGGTGCCAAAGGAACCCAAAGATCTCAGTACTTCATGCTATGAAAAATCTTAAATAACGCTGATATATTTAAAGGGAATGTTTGTGACATAACAGTTTCATTAGCGACAGTTTTCCACAGACAATACTACAGTAATGTTGCTTAGGCTAGAAGTTTATCATCTTTAAGTTCTTCACTGAGACATTCTTGCCATTATCTTGCATAACATTTCCATCCGTATCTCAGGAAACCACTTAAATGGAACCCCTCCATCTCCAAGTGTGGAGCAGGGTGCACATATTCCAATTCTTTCAATGTAGCCTAGCTCAGTAATGTTTTCCTGTGCTTCAAGAACACGTTTGCAGTCAAGGGAACCCAGTTTATTTATTTGGGATGTAGGTCTATAGATCTTACCTTGGGGGAATTATAATTCTAATGTATGTGAAGGCTCTCAAGCTGTTATTGAAAGTTTTGTACTGTCTGCTGTTGCAAAGCTAGTGTTTTGCTGCTATTCTGGCTTAAGACTGTTGGATTAAGGCTGGACTGTTTAAGTCATCAGTGGTGTCAAAAAAAAGATTTATCCCTGTGCCAAAGTCCAGCCTGAATATACCTCAGCATATTCAGTGTGCTTTAGATTTTTGTTATGACAGGATTTGAGGTGCAGAATTCAATACTCAGCACTTACTTACCAGTGATAGCTCAGTGGTAGCTTATATATCTGAATGTTACATCATTGTTTTTGTTTAATCAACTTCAAGACAGTTTTCCATAAGCTATATGATTCAATTTGGTACACAAACCTGCTTATTTTCATCAGGATGATGTTCCTGAATTATCTGTAGATTTATTGTAAAATATTATATAGAAATATGGATGGAACATGGATTTATATATGAATATGGAATATTGAAAGTGTATTGAAATGATCCTGGTGCAACTGCATGTTACTGTATATTGTATACTCTTAAAAAGAGCATAATTGCCATTTAAATGCATTAATGTCATGGTGCAGTTTGACTAAACGACTGTAGAATCAAAGTGCATTAAGCTTATAAGTGACTGTTATCCTCATACTTGTACAAACTGAGGAAATATGCTAGCATCAAATATTGCACAACAAGTAAATCGAAAAAAGAGAATTGTTTTGTCCTACTGTAATGTAAAGACTGTTTTCATTCATAATAAACCATGTTTGATACTGTCCTGTAACAATGATAAAATAAAGCTTGAAAAGCTAACTTTTGTGGTATCTTTAAATAGCTGAATAGACTGATCAAAGTGTGACATAAACAAGTTTAGCAAGAGCAATTCAAAGGCAGACAGCTGCTATGCTTTGGCTGTACTTTGATGTCAAACACTGATCAGTCTGTGTAGCACCTCTTCAAGTTGAACACACCTATTGTTTCTCTGCTCAAACAATGATGAAAATATTTCCTTTTCCTACAGGTTTGTGGTCTTATGTGTGTGATTTATCAATGCGTGTAATTCAAAAGAAAAAATGTAATCTTTCATCAAAATGTAACAACTGGCTCCACCTTTGAAACAACTTTTCAAGAACATCCACTTTTTGCAATTCATTAAACTCTCAGGAGATAAAATCAAGTTCCTCGCTGCATATATCCAGGTTCACATCATGACATCATAGCTTCAGAGGAGGTTGTGCTGCTCTTGTTGCTGTATTGGATGGATTTTGTGTTGTGGCTATTGTGGCTGACTCAGCTCTGTATTCTGCCAGTCGCAGTTAGATGACTATCATCATTGCTGAGTCTCTATGGCTCTGCTGCTGAGAAACTGTGTATGTGGCCATGTGGCCTGACACTGACTGAGTGTGTATCGATCACTATGAAGACAAAAAAGTGGCAGATAAAGAAGAGATACTGTCAACACTTCTCTATAAAAGAAATCTTTTATGCTACCTGAAGAGTGCCAGCAAAACTCCTGTGCTATAGATTTATCATGGCATGTTGTTATTGTGTTAGTGTGTGTGTAGAGGTTGGCATCAACCAGGAGGGCTGGGTGCAAAGATTTTTATAAGATGTTTGCTGTTCTGTAACTGCGTTATACAGCCATATCTTTTCCCAGTAATAACATTACAGTAATCTGCCTGCAGATGAGCTAGGCAATAGTTTACATATGCATTGCATAATGCATAATCTGATTTTGAACTGTTGGGAACATGCCAGAGACTTTGGAGGGACCCACATTCTATTTAAGGGCTAATATTGAGTCTTTTTAGCTGCCCAGGATTTTCCACTGGGGCTGGGTGGAAACTTTCTGATAAGCTTATTCTGATCATTTCTTTTAAGCTTTTCTGGCTTTTGGAAGTTTGGGGGTCAGCTTTGAAATGCATTGTGTCGAAATTCTATAGACTGTGGTTGCCGCTTAAGAAAAAGGCAGCTGCTATATTGCATGATGTAGGATTATAGCAGTGCAGGTTGAGTGGTGTCCCATTTCGGTAGCGGTGTGGGACCGAGGACAGAGGGCCTCACAGGCAGGAAACAGAGAGGACCCAGCTGTCACTCCTAACCCCAGCGAAAATCCCTAACCTTCAGAAATGACAAGCATACAGGTGCAATAGAATGACATTTTACACTAATACATAGAAATGAGGACTACATGGACATTCTGTGCAATTCACAGAAAAGTTTGTCTCAAGAAATGAATCCATTTTTTTAATAGTTCTATTAATTTTATGTATATATACAGGTATATATATATATACACACATATATACATATATATTATACACTTTTAAATTATATAATTAATATATTTAAGCTTTTATTTATATGTTTTAAATTTGAATTAAATTGTCTTGAAATGCAATTAACATATTAGACATTGAGTTCAGTCATAGTTTGAATTCGGGTTACTGGAAAACACTGAGAACAGCTCAAGAATTTTTGGACTGTGTACTGTGGTGTTGCAAGAGATTAAACTGGCATCCAAGTGCCAATTCCAGCATGCTGTCTGCCCCATGTTTTCCCTCCAACCCTGGAAAAGGAGGAACAGCACATGGTGTTTTCTTTGTGTATGGAAGAGAACATAGCCCCTCTCAGAACTGTCACGAGGCCTATTTAATAAATATTCAGTTATACTAGTACATTTAGTTACAAATGATTCTTCATGTAGAATACATTCTCCAAGAGTCAAGGGTTTTTCGTTTTTTTACTGTGCTCAGTTTTGTCCAGACGCTGTCAGAAATCTTTCTTCATCTCTGTCACACACGCATAAGCGCATGTAAACACAAGCTTTCTATTCTTGACCCTTATTGAGTCCAGTGATCAACCTTGTTGTTGTTGAGTATCCTGGCAACCACACCCAGATATTGAAGGATAACATGTCATACCGATTATGTAACATTACTTGTATTTTAAGCTGTAACTTGGATGCATGGATAATGCCTTTTAATGGTCACCTTAAAATTTTACAAAAACACAATTAACTGTTTATTTGTGTCGCTAAGAATTGTGCATATTTGTAAAATGTATGTTATGATTAAAAACACTGCAGGCAATTCTGTATAAATGTCATACAGTTTAAAAATAACAATTAGGACTTATCCACAAAATCATTCATTCACATACCTTGTACATATAAAATGCATATCATACAAACATACTGTTTTAATACTAACCAATAACAACATGAATTCTGTTTGCAATTCCTGGGAGGAAAATGGACAATGGGTTTATTTTAAAATTTAACACAGATTTCATAATGATTTTATCTGAAGAACTCCGTAAGAGAATCTTGCAACATAATTTTTGCTTAATGTTGCTGTCAAATGTATCTCAGATTTGAAGTACACAGTAGATGTAAATGTGTAAATGTGACATTTCAGTTCAAGCATATGTAGAATTTTACAGGGGTAAATTTATTACAGATATTGGTCTATAAATCTCTGTCTTGGTTTGTCAGGAAGAGGGACTTTGGATTAAAACTTCATGGTATGTGATTAAAATGTAAACCTAACAAAACAATCATCCTTAAATTATTAGTTAATCATTTAATAGTCTTAATCTGGATTAATTTAGAAATATACAAGCAGTCATGCAATGCAACATGCGCAAATTAGTATTGTTCATATGACTTAAGAGTAATAATAGTGTGATTCTTACAATACAATCAACTGCTACAATCCTTATTCATATAAATAAGTTAATAAATAAAGTCACTGAGGAAATGCCATGACATCTTTGCATTGGTAAATGTATATGCAATGAATGCATTACAAAATTCAAAATCACTGCTTGAACAGTCACGCTGTATGTAGTAAGAAATGTCACTAAACCAAAATACACTCTTATTGGTCCCTCTTACCAATCTTTAAATTGAGCCTTAGATTTGAGCCATTGTGTCAGTCATTGCTAAATACTAAACAATTCCATTACAAACAGTAACCAACCAAAGTATTCTGTACTGTAACTGTAACAATACACACTTGTCTACATCTCTGAAAGATTCTAAATAACTTTTTCCCTTCCATTGTGCCAAAGTGAACGAGATGTATTTAAAAGAAAGCAATGCAATATTTCAAGTTCTGCTGAAAATATAAAAAAAAAATCTATATTTCTAGTCAGGAGATCAAAAGGGCATTTTTGCTCTTTAACTGAGCACATTAATACTGAGACTAACACTGTAACTTCACTGCCAGGTAGCATACTGTACATTTAAACATACGGTATGGTATCTTTACTGCTTCTGCCATTTGTACTCTGATGGCCAAGTGTATGAATATATGACATACAAACAAAGTCAACAACACTTGATCATTGCTCTAAATGTTACTAAATGTAAAGCTGTTCCCTGAAAACAGATTAAGAAATAACACTCAATATAGTATCATATGCGGCTGTTTAACTTTTGTACTGAAAACTTTTAGTGTTTGAGTTGGAGTCTGTCAATGGCACGTTACATAACGCACTCCTATTGGTCAGTTTAATCAAGTCCCGCCTTGACTGAAATCTTCCTGCCTTCTTCATTACAAATTACAACCAATCGGGTTCGGTTATCACAGCAAAACAGAGTTACAACTCCACAGCTAAAACACTGATCAGCTCCCTCAGCAGCTATTTACTGTGCCTATTTGTATGTGTTAGTCACACAATCTCATCTGATTCCAGGCCGTACTCCTCATAGAGAGCATCCAGGATGGACAGCTGTTTCTCCATAGCGGGCAGGTAGATGCCCAAATCTCGATGCATTCCTGTGGTAAAGCCCTCCTTCAGCTCGTCCCCCTCATGAGAGACCAGAGCAGCCATGAAGCCCTCATAGGACGGGGCAGCTCGCAGAGCCAGCTGATGCACACAAACACACACAAAAACACAGTCAGAAAGGCTGAATTCACGCAGTCATTATATTTAAGCAGTACGGCGGTAATACTTACTGCAAAGACGCCTCGCACAACCCATCCATGATATTGCCTTAATGTTTTTCCATATGCATTATCTGGAA
>JAZGTK010016943.1:0-12490 GCA_036877625.1 Ambastaia sidthimunki
GCTCTAAAGAAAGTGTTTGCAGCATGCTGATGATTGCCTGACAAAAATACAGTTTCATTCAACATCAAATTGTTCTATTTTAATTTCATGCAGATTGTGAAGGTGGTTGGAGTTTCACTGTTGCCCTCTCTCAACACAAGTCCAGCTAGTGTGGAAGGTCTGAGAGTTTATCTTCTGCTCCCTGAGCTCATCACAGTCTGTCAGGAAGGTCACAGGACTGAACTTCTTGAAGCTCTCGCCTCCAAAATTCTCCAGCTGAATCCAGCTGCTCTCGGGGTTTTAGGTAAAGTAATTGTCATATTTTCATTGCTTTCCAGTATCTTATGTTATGTCCAGTATCTTATGTTATGTCCAATATCTTATGTTATGTCCGGTATCTTATGTTATGTCCAGTATCTTATGTTATGTCCGGTATCTTATGTTATGTCCAGTATCTTATGTTATGTCCAGTATCTTATGTTATGTCCAGTATCTTATGTTATGTCCAGTATCTTATGTTTTGTCCTATGTGTCTTATGTTTTTTTTATTTTCTTAGGAATCTACTGGTCCAAACTTCCTGCTGTTAGTATCAAACGCTTGGTGAAGTTATTTCACAAAGCATCTGTGAAGTTGATTGCTATGATTGCTGTGGATAAAATGAACTGGGACATCCCGAGACGCCTGCAGAAATTTGTGCAGGTCCTACAGATGCTCTATAAGGTAACTTTTATACACATTAGATTCCACGATTAAATGACCTGATGTAGTTTAATGCAGTATACATTTGTGTGTCTGTTGTGAAGGTCTGCCACAGTGCCCACAAGCACATCCCAAAGAGTCAATTCATCATTTTTGGGATCAATGATCTTCTTGAAGTGGTGAGAACCAAAAACTGAAACAAATGATCCTAAGATCACTTACTTTAGTGATTTGTGACGTTGTGGTGTAGTGGTTTATGTGAATCAGTGTTGCGCAACTGTTGCTTGAAAATCAGTGTTCAAATTCTTTTTGGGGCCACTGTATGTTAGCAAATATATATCATACACAAAACCCACATTATCCGTTGATTAGTGAATATACTGTATCTGGCTTTTTGAGAGAAAGTTCTCTTTCCAACAGCTGCAAGGCCTCATTGAAGATCTAAACAACTGGTGGCTGCATACCTGGAGTGGACAAATCAATTCAATGAGAGAACTGCAGAACTACTATTATGTAAGTACTAAAAACGTCTCAGCATACGTCTGTATGTCAGTAGCCTGATGCTTCTCATTTCTATCTTACAGCAAACTTTAAGAAAGCTCATACCGTTTCCATGCGTCTTTAACCTGGAAGCCAAATGCAGGTTTCTGCAAAACACATTGCGGACGGTAAATGTGACAATTTCCTAACGTAAATGTGACAATTTCCTCGTAATGTGTAATTGCATTTAATAAGATGTTTTAACTGCAGGGGGAATTCCAGCTGACTTTGAATCGCACGGCACTCGTGGACGATTGCTTGAGTCAGCTGAAAAGAGCCACAGAACAGCAGCTCAAAGGATGGCTGACGGTAACACAAGACTGGCACTAGCAACACCAGAGTCTGGCTTCAGTTCTCAGGCACACATGGACCGATGCACCGTAAATGACTGTAAAATATCCATTTTCTCTGGTTTAGGTCTTTTACACGGAGAATGTAACGTATAGATCAGATGTCAACAAGCGGGACTTTTTCCTCAACGTGGTTAAAGAATTACGTGCACCAGAATCTCAGTTTTTCATTTACAATGACGACAAAACCATGATCTGGTTCCCAACAGAGGCAAGAAAAAGTCTGATGTTTTTAACAGTTACACACGTCTTGGTTTAGTTACACACTATCAGATGTTACATTGTGTTTTCTTTACTCCAGCCCACAGTGCAGAAGGAAAATTACTTCTTGTTTGGAATTTTGTGTGGCTTGGCTTTCAACAACAAATGTGTCGTGCACCTGCCGTTTCCTTTAGCCTTGTTCAAGAAACTTCTCAACATCAGACCGTCTCTTGGAGACCTGAGGGAGTTTAGCCCGGTTCTTGGCAAGTGAGTGTTTGCATTCAGTGTTATCCTGGTTCTCTTTGAGGAATGTGTTTCAGTGACAATGTTTAATATATCTGAAACAATGTTTTCAGGAGTTTGCAGTATGTTCTCGACTACAGCGATAATGTTGAGGAAATGGAAATGAACTTCACGGTTGGTTGGTTGGTTTGTTTAGTCTATGTGTAGAAATATCTTTTAAAGACATTCAACAGATGGCAACAAAAAAGCTCATCTCTCTGTTTCTAAACTTAAGGTCACGTGGGATGGAGCAGAAGTGCAGTTGGATCCTACCAATCCAGGAAAAAGTGTGACAAATTATAACAGGTTAGTCTTGTAATTTCATATTTAAAACATCAGTTATATTGCTTGTTTTTATCCTTGAGCTCAGAATTGAATTATATACATTTTTTTATTTTGTAACAATTTTACAACAGAGCAGACTTTGTGGAGAAGTATGTGGATTATGTGTTGAATAAGTCTGTGGAGGAAGTGTTTGATAACTTCAGAAGAGGCTTCTTCAAAAGCTGTGACAAATGCTTGGTGAAGATGTTTGAACCAGAGGAGCTCAGAGGGGTGCTGGTGGGCAATGAAGACTATGACTGGGACCAACTCAAACAGGTCCACACTCAAACATCTTAAACTGGATTTCACTAATTCAGATTGAGGTTGATCAAATGTCAAGCTAGTTTAAACTAGTCAACATCATCGCAGCATTTCACATTCTGTACATTGTGCTTAGAGAAAAACTGCATTTTACCCCAAACAGTTACACTACGTTCTTTTCATTTTATAAAACTTGATTATTTTAAAAGAGAAAAATCACAGCATAATATACAAAACTTTGAAACACATTCTGCATATAGCATTTTAAATACATAGCATGAAAATATGAGATATTCATTTCAGTTTTAGCTAGTTTTGTTCAAATACAAATTACACAAATGACAATTCTTGACAATGACGCACATACATGTTGTGATCAACAGAACAGCACATATGAGGGACTGTTTCATGCCGGACATCCAACCGTCATCTCGTTTTGGAAAGTGTTTGATGAACTGACACCAAACCAAAGGAAAGCCTTTCTGTGTAAGTGAACGGGGCAGTTTTGTTGTGTTGAGACTCTTAAGATAAGTTAGCTCTTATATGTCTACTGTAGTTCTAAACCCTTAAACTGTAAATGAAACAGTAACTAAAATAACCAGTATTCTCCATGCTGCAGTGTTTGTGACAGGGTTTGAACAGCTGCCCATTCTGGGAATGAGTCAGGTGAAGATGAGAGTTACAAACCTGGCAAACGCCACTCAGGAGCATCTGCCACAGGCCCTGACCTGCCACACTCTGCTACAGCTTCCTGTTTACCAGAGCACAACCACACTGAAGGAGAAACTCACTGAAGCCCTGAACCACAAAAGAGGTTTCTGGGAAGAGTGAGTTTGGAGTTGTGATCTCATGTAGCTCAACTGGTGAAGCATTGTGTTAGCAGCTCAAAGGATGTGGGTTTGATTCCTGGGGAAACATGTGTAAATTAAATGCACTGTTAAGGGGATTTGGATAAATGTGATCCTTTGTGCTAGGATGCTTTTTTTGTACAGTATGTAAATGATTTGACTTTTGATTTTCATTAAAACAATATTTTAAATAATCATGGGTCACAAGTGCAAGCAATCCTAGAATTCCTTGGTGTAGAATCAAGAACTGTTTTGATTCTAATGACTTTTTACAATGATTTTCCCCTCCAAACAACCACTAACAGATAAAGATTATTTATAAGTGGTTTTTCATTAATAATCTTTGTTGACTGGCAGAATTTAGCTGATTGTAATACTTTGACACCAGGAGACTCATATCAGAAAACTGTAAAATGTGTGATGTGTTTCATTTATTAACTTCATTTATAAATATGTTTGAGTTTAAATAGTAATATATGAATGTTTATCAATATGTAGTCAATATGTAAATAACAGAATCAGGGTGTGTTGAGTCAAAGCTTCAGGGACAAAAGTCAGTTCATTTAGAATTATTTTAACATGTGAAGATGCAGACTGGACACATTATTGTGTTTTATATTGTCATATGTGTTTACAATGTCTGACATGTGTGAATGTAAATGTACACGTCATATTTAATTAGGCTTATATGGCTTTTTCATAACTGGTTTGATTGCTATTCAATTATAAATAAAGTGAATCCATCCATTGTTATATTTTAAATGTTTTATATATGAAATAATTTAAAGCTACTCAGTGGCGGCCTCTGCTGGCCGGCCGCTTCAGTGCCGCTGACAGCAGTCACGTGATCAGTGGCGTCATCGTCATCATTCTCGTAACTTCCTTGTTTTTGTCGGAAACCATTAAACTGAAACATTTCACGAACATCCGATCAAAACACACCGAGACGCGATGCGCTTCAGCGGGTAACACTGCTTGTTTTAAACGAGCACATGTGCATGTGCTTGATTTTGAGGACAGAAGACGCTGTTTGCGTGTCGCATGAGAAGATAGTGACTGTCAGTTTGTAAATGATTATCTGAATTTTATCGTTTGAGTTTCATTGGGAAGCGTTAGTGTGATCTGATGGGCTGTGTTGATGTCTGTATTGTGAGTTAAGGCTTGTGTTAGGTTACTGAGAGAATAAAAGTGAAGGCTTGTTTCTGCAGGCCGAGCTCATCCGGACAGAAATGATGTCCGCTGTCAGTCTACAGAGATGTTGTCATCATAGTGTCTGAATCATCAGACCATCCTTTGATATGAACATTTGTAATGTGTTAATGATGCCTCAGATCGCCCTCAACACAGCAGTGATGCGCAGAGATTTAACGATCGCGCAGCGGTTAACGCCCGCCATCCTAAACCAACACTACTAATACTATTACTAGTCGATTAGTAGAGTAAATGTGGATAGCAGCACTAGTGTATGATTACTCACTAATATGTCAAGCTTGCACAGAGTACTTAACATGTCTGTGTGCACTCAGTACTCATCGTGCAGTAGAGGAATCACCCATCCTAAACTATAACCACACCAATTCATCCTTACCTGTAATAAACTTTAACATGTTGATAAGAATGAATCCTGTGAATGCTGTTATTCATTATGTTAGGTGGGATTAGATGACACACCAGGTGGTCTTATTATCTGCATGACCCCTCACAGGGCCAGTTGTCTTCACTAGCTGTCATTTAACTGGTATGGATGTAGGAATGGGGTGTGACCACTTCACTCCCCTTACAGATTTCTAACCTATTTGCTTCTCCTGGTGTATATTTGTGTCTCATCTCAGACTGTTTGTTGTGTTCCAGGTCCATCGTCTACAGGCGGAGACGGCAGGGCTGAATAGCCCTTTTCCTGTTTTCGGAATATTCCATCTGTCTCTCTGTATGTGTGAATCATGATGCTGTGTTGGGGAAACAGCACTTCGGGTCAGCTGGGAATCGGCATGTCGGAGGTGCCTGTTGTCAAGCCGAGGAGCTGTTGTGTGTTTGATGGGAGGGGTCTTAAAGACGTGGCGTGCGGCAGCCACCACTCCCTTTTTCTGTTGCATGATGGGAGCGTGTACACGTGTGGCTCCAACACACATGGCCAGCTGGGCCACGACAAGGGAGGATCCAGACCAGGTAGAAATATCTGTGGATTACTGTTCTGTTCTTGAGACTTAGCAACACCCTAGCAACTGCCCGGCAATATGCTGAAACACTTTAGCAACCACATAGCAACACTGGCAGTCATCCATGTGGTGTAGTTTGGGTGGTTTCTGTGTAAAACTGACTTGCAATCGTTGCTTAACCTTTCGAATGTACTGGGTCTTAACCATGAAACAGTTCTGTGTGAATTATTCATAAAAACATTCTTGTATAAATTGTCATGTTTAGTCTAGAGCAATAATATGCATAAGAACAGCTACAGTGTGATAAAACAAGCCATTTATAACTATTTTGCGGTTAGTTTAACTTACTTTGTCAATAGCCATTGTGTTAAATATGAGCATTTTGGTGTTCCATGAGAGGACCACGTTGTGTATCGTTACACCCCTAAAACTGAACAAATTAATTTAAAAACTGACTAATTTCTTAATGTTTTATAAATGAGGACTATTAATTGTATTAGTATTAATTAGTGTATTAATTACAAATCTAGATGCATCTATTTTTTGTCTGGTGACTTTTAAAACTGACTGTTATATTCAAGTACTCTGTGTTAACATCTGAACTCCAAATGTGAATCGCCAGTGTCAGGTTGTGTAACCTTTGTTTGTTGCCAACAATGACACAATAGTCATGTGGCCTATATTGTCTTATAAAATCATTGCTTGCTTGTCATTAGTGGTGACAGCACAACTCTTTACCCAGCATGCACTGGAACTAGTCAGTCCACGATTGCTAATCTGGTTTATGAATCCAAGCTTTAAGAATCCAAGCAGCAGCAGGTTTCTGACATGTCAGTGTATTGAACACCATTCACCCATTAGCATCTGTGTTCTGGGGAGGTTTGTATTGGTATGAGGGGACAAACAAACATGAAGAAGAATAATTAAATCAGAATTGCATGTTGAAATGAAAATTTAGATTCATTGTCAGGAATCAGTTGTTGCGTTGTGTTGTCCTGTTAAGCAAAAACAAAGTTTCGTTTGCTTGTGTCGTTTTGCTTACGTGTCTTTATTTCACATTCTCACATGCCAAAGGGGATTTTTTGCTTTCACTTTAACTGTGCTGATAAAACAAACATACTGATGTGAAAATTAAAAAAGACTGGATGTGGTTTGTACACTATGTAGATGCTAAACAAGGTAAAATTTCCCTGGCACACAAATATGCCCCCAGTCACACTGAACTGTGACGGTGAGGCAGGAGACCGGATCATGATGTTTCTGTTCTGTGTGTGTTTCTCACAGAGCTGGTGGGTTCTCTGGATGCTCAGAAGATTGCGGGGGTGTCGTGTGGGCAGACTCACTCTCTGGCTGTAAATGAGCAGGGTCAGGTGTTTGCCTGGGGGTCCGGTGAAGGCGGGCAGCTCGGTCTGGGAACGGCTGAGGAGGCGGTCCGTGTGCCCAGGTGGGACATTACCTCCTCAGGGACCCTTTTAACAAAAGCAATTTCCCACCTGATAAAACACTGTTAAAAGTCAATTACAAAGCAGACAGTTTGTTGCAATGACACCTACAGATTTAAAACATCACCCAAAAAAGAAAGTAGTATTATTTCTCTTATATATTTTGTATGTTCCATTTCGCTTCTTTTAGGCTGATTAAAAAGTTGAGCGAGCATCGAATCTCTCAAGTAATGTGTGGCAACCAGCATTGTATAGCGCTTTCAAAAGGTACGAACAGATTTCATTTTCCACTCATTTCTGTAGCACTTTTCATCATTTTGCCGTGTCTCAAAACATATTTACACAAAACACAGTGAAGAACAAACAGCTGGGACAGGACAAATAGTGTTCTTCTCCCGTCAGACGGTCAGCTGTTCGTGTGGGGCGAGAACTCCAGCGGGCAGCTGGGTTTAGGGAAGGGAGAGCCGGGCACTCTGTCCCCCCAACCTCTCAAATCTCTGGGTGGGATTCCACTGGCTCAGATCAGCGCTGGAGGAGACCACAGCTTCGCCCTGTCACTCTCTGGAGCTGTGTTCGGCTGGGGGAAGAACAGCGCCGGGCAACTCGGCCTCAATGATGAGCAGGGTAAAACGCACACATTGGGCTACAGGCTGGTGACCATAAGGTTGTTGGTTCGAGTCCTGCAATCCCATACTTACACTTTAATGCATGTTAATGTCAGCTGTATTTGACAGTGCATCCAGACTCAGTCCTGCAGAGTTTAACTCCAACATGCCTCAACACACCTGCCTGGAAGTTTGTAGTTTGTTGATTAGCTGGTTCAGGTGTGTTTTATTAGAGGGTTGGAGCTAAACTGATCTAGTGATATTTGACACAGAGCACACGGTTGTGACAGTTGTTCTTGTGTGTGATGTCACAGATCGTGCTGTTCCCTGCCACATTAAGTTCCTGAGGTCACAGAAAGTCGTGTACATCAGCTGTGGGGAGGAACACACTGCCGCATTAACTAAGGTACTGAACATACGGTACTACACTACAACGCTTGACTATGATGCTCTGAGCGATTGTTTTCTTCACGTTTCGGTTGATTTCAGTGTAAAATGATGTCAGAGTGAAACAGCATTGTCAGCTTGTGAAAGCTGAACTGGAGCATGAATTGTCTCGTTCTCTGCAGGAAGGAGGTCTGTTCACGTTTGGAAACGGTTCAAGAGGACAGCTGGGCCACGACTCCACAAACAACGAGCCTCTTCCACGCAGAGTGATGGAGCTCATGGGCACTGAAGTGTCTCAGATTGCCTGTGGACGGTAAAGACCAGAGAAACATTGCTGATACGCTGATGATGGTGCAAGTCGCCATAAAAACTAGTTACTGTTCTTATTTCAATGAAATGTTGAAGTGTTTATTAAATGATGTATTTATCCATCGTTATTTTTATAATATTTAAATTATTTAAAAGTAATCTTTAATAAAAAACATTAACCCGTGTGTGTGTTTGTGTGTGTGTGTGTGTGTTTGTGTGTGTGTTTGTGTGTGTGTTTGTGTGTGTGTTTGTGTGTGTGTGTGTGTGTGTGTGTGTGTTTGTGTGTGTTTGTGTGTGTTTGTGTGTGTGTGTGTTTGTGTGTGTGTGTGTTTGTGTGTGTTTGTGTGTGTGTGTGTGTGTGTGCGTGCAGGCATCACACCCTGGCGTTCGTGCCCTCCACAGGTCTGCTGTATGCTTTTGGCTGTAACACTCATGGCCAGCTGGGCACAGGTCTCAGAGGAAACTCCAAGAGCCCACTTCCTGTCTGCAACATTCAGCCCCTGTGCATTGCAGATTCACACATGAGTACGTGAATATGATGATCAGGCAGTTGTGGGGCAAGATTGATGGATGAGAATGTTCAATAAAGCTTTAGTGAATAACAAAGACAGGTTTATTACTGTGTGACGGCAGACTGAATGTATCGTCTCTCTGTCTGTAGAAGCAGAGCGCTACATCATCAGTAAAATCCAGAGCGGGGGGGAGCACAACTTCCTGCTGTTGACTAACAATGAGGTAATCTTGACATTTTCACTGTAACACACAACACAGATAACAGTGCTTTGACTTGTTTATGTAAATCAGTGTGTTTGTGAAGTGAATTAGCAGTGACTGACCACCTGGGGTCGCTGCTGCATAACTGTAATGGGAACACCTGACAAAACTGGTGTGATTCATTCAAATGATTCATTTCTTGTTTAGTTACTGTTAAGCACACACAGGAATTAGGACACGTTCTAGGACAACATAAACAGTCTGTGTTTGTTGGTGCTCTAATTAAACGATCATATGTGCGTGTGTGTGTGCGTGTCTGTGCGTGCGTGTGTGCGTGTGTGTGTGTCTGTGCGTGTGTGTCTGTGTGTGTGTCTGTGCTTGTGTGCGTGTGTGTCTGTGCGTGTGTGTCTGTGCGTGTGTGTCTGTGCGTGTGTGTCTGTGCATGTGTGTCTGTGCGTGTGTCTGTGCATGTGTGTCTGTGCATGTGTGTCTGTGCATGTGTGTCTGTGCATGTGTGTCTGTGCATGTGTGTCTGTGCGTGCGTGTCTGTGCATGTGTGTCTGTGTGTGTGTCTGTGCGTGCGTGTGTCAGAGTGCATGCTGTCCTCAGGATTTCCGCATCATGAATACCAGCACAAGCATCTCTGTGATTAATTCAGAGAGTCTGGACAGCTGGAGGATGAAGCTCCATGACAACAGTGATTCCAGCATCACCAAGTGAGTTTGTGATGCTTGTTATTCAGTGTTATGAGTGACAGATCACCAAACAGTTCAGCTTTGCTTCATTTTCTGCATTTCTAATGCAGCTGACGTCCATTACATACATGAATCCAAACAAAATGTTCTGTTTAGTGGGAAACAATATAGCGCAGAGCTGTCTGACTGGAACGATTTTATTGTTTGATTTTATTGGTTAATATTATTTTGTCTCACTCATGCAGTTGGTTATGCTCAATACTTAAGGAGGAAATAAATGTTAATAAAGATCTTAATGTTAATGTCATTCATTGCCCTCTTCCATCTAGTGACATCATACTCCTGCTGTCCTCCACTGCGTGTTGGAACGCCAGCTTCCTGGATCAAAGGTGAGTTCAGATGTTCCTGACCTGCATTCTTGTGTCAATAAGTGTGTGAACTGTCATTTGGGATAGATCCATAGGTGGCACTAATGCTAGTTTTTTGTAGTTACCAGCAGACTGTCTAGTTGTCAGGCTGACTGTAAATGTCTCAGTGTGGACATAACTAGATGTCTTAACCAGATACTCTGAAAACATTGTTCTGCTAGATCCGGTTCTTGCTAGTTTATGCTATCCATAATCTGTGCCTCAGCCAAACACATTTCAAGAGATTATCTGATTACATAAGTAACAACTGGTGTTGCTAGCGTTCAGACGGGGGTATTATGGGATGGGATGTGAAATGACATTTGAAATGGTTGCTGCTGAGCACATGTCTCAGCTCAGGGTTGGCAGGTGTTCAGACACACGTATCTGCATCTGTAACACACACTCTAAATCATCTGCTGGATGAAGGTCTTTTTAGGTCAGAAACTTGTGTTGTTTTCTTTGCATTTGGCGGCTGTATTTTTACAGATTTGATTGGAATCAGATTAAATAACTTCAGTAAAATCGCTTTGAATTTAATTACATTCATTGTACGTAACGGAGTTAAAACAAACCGGCTGGATTCACTCAGATGAGTTCAGTTACATTTGATTGGATTAAATCTGATCAGTCAAATCAAATGTAAATGGATCAAGTCCATTTGAATGTAATTAAAAATCTGAAGGTCTTGCTGTTCGTATCTTTTAAAACTGTTCTGGGATCAGTCTGTGAAAATGTGTTGTTTTACTGTGATTGTAAATTGTGACTCAGTGCATGATGGGTATTTTCTAGTGGTGAGCTGTAGAGTTGTACACTCGTTATTACACTCAGACAGCACTAAAAATGATGTTCCCTCAAATTGTGCATTATGTAGGCGTATAGGGGGACACAGCCATTGTTTCAGTTGTTTCAATGTTTTAAAGCAGTATTTGGTACTCGAGTTTTGACCTGTTTTCCACCACAGTGATGATGGCCATTTCAAAACCAACCCCAAAGTCCCCGGAATCGATTTCACTGCTGTCAGACTGCTGTTTGAGACCCTCATGAAACCGGCTTTCTCAAGACTCCTCGAACAGGTGTGTGAACATATTTCTGTCTTCTTATCCAGCGGTGGGATTATAAAAGCATACATTTCAGTCTTTGTTGGTGTGTAAATTTCCTGCTTTTGGAAATGTAAAAATGATGCATGTTGATGATAAATCACTTTTAAAAATGTACTGTCGTACTGTTTTGTGGGCATACAGCATATATATATTACAGTCATATAGAACAGCAGTAACTGAAGGTAATTCTGGGATCTGTGGTCCTCTAGGCTACTAAGAGCTTCGAGAACTTGCTGATCCCTCAGCTGCCCTGCTCTCCTCCTGACGTGGAGGCCATGAGGATCTACCTCATCCTGTCTGAATGTCCCGCGCTCCAGGACTCCAAAAACTACATCTCTCTCACCATCCCTCTCGCCATGGCCATTCTCAGACTGGACGCCAACCCCAGCAAAGTGCTCGGTATGACATCAGCAACATCCAGAAAGACCATCACAGTTGATGCTTAGTTACAGAGTCTAAAGAGACTCCATGCCTGCGTCCGAAATCACCTACTTCCATACTTTATAACAGGCAAAAATCAGTACGTCCAAAATCCCAGTATGCAAGAAAAACCCGGATGGAGATTTTTAAGTATGCATCAGATAGACACTCTTCTATCCAAGAACTGAGCAGCCACAAACATTAATATGCGATTTCAGACACAGGAGAAATGAAGTGGTCACCTTTGGTCTTTTGTTTCTTCATGTTTCAGATAACTGGTGGTCTCTGGTGGATTGTGAGGTCTTCTCCAGACTGGTGGAGATGTACAAGAGCATTGTGGTGTTTCTGCTGGCTGGTGGTAGAGCTGTCCTGATGCCTGTGTTTCTGGAGAGCTACATCAGCGCTGCGCTACGTCTGCTGGAGAAACTGCACAAGGTTCCTGAGATTATAGAATTCACAAGATGCAGCAGTTCGGTCGCAGTGCTGAAGGACATAGTTTTGAATTTGAATTGCACCCTGACTCGTGTTGTTGAATGTTAAACTGTCATTTTGTTGTAGGTCAACCTGAAGGCCCATCGTGTGGAATACAACCACTTCTACATCCCCGACATCTCCAGCCTGGTGGACATCCAGGAAGACTACCTCAAATGGTTTCTGCGTAAAGCTGATATTGTGAGCACATCTCCACATATGTTGTTTTTTATGTCATGTTTCCTTTTGTTATGTTTTACAGATGCCCCAGTATGCAGACCCCTGTATGTAAAAAG
>JAZGTK010016944.1:0-12489 GCA_036877625.1 Ambastaia sidthimunki
AGCTGGCACAGGCTGAAAAAAACTGATGATCCATGTTATCCGAGCGTGATTTGAAAACCAAAGAGCATCTCTTGTGTTTTAACAGAAGCAGAGAAAGTCTGACCTTCTTTACAAAAGAGTCTCGAATTTTCTTACATTTGCTTTGTTAATGTGTTTGTGCCCTAGTTGTCAGAAAGGCTATATCTCCGCAACTATGAGATTTAAAAGTCAAAAGTCTAAATAAACAAATGTGAGTTAATGTTGTTGAATCAAAAATGGTCAAATTGAAATGGCCTTAAATCTACAATCCATAAAAATGAACAAAAATCAGTTATTGAGAAAATACATGACAGATCATTGTTCAACATAATATCCTTACCCCAACTGTAAGTAACAATGTATAATGTTTTATCATTTGAGCTATCGGGTCAGATTTTAACATGTAAAAAAAAGTACATAAAGAAACCTTTCAATTTTATGTTTCAAACAGAAATGGTGGTAGAGGCAAAAGTTGCGAATCGCTGCTTTAAAGTACAACAATTTTTGTGAATTATGCATTATGGAGTAAAATGTGTGACAACTAGCCCCAGTCCTTCTGATTAGAAAGGGATTTGGCAACAGATGAGATAAGAAATTCTGACAAAAACCCTAAAAACATCACATAATCTGTTTTTTTACAGTGCAAAGCTCTTTTTTTCCCCAATTTAACACCTTGTTGAGTTGTAACTACAGTATACATGAAAGGCACTTTTGCCTGTAATTCATTACAGAGAAACATTAAACTTTTCAACAGTCTTGGAAAAGTATCTTCTAGTTAGTCATTGACTCTTCTACGATCTCTCCTCAAATGAAGGCTTGATCAGCAGAGCAGAGAAGTGCTGCACTAAGGTAAACGCAGACAAAGGACCGTGTCCATTAAGACCGACTGCTTAGAGTTTCCCTCCCCTGGCCGGACAGCAGACAGCGGAGGCCCCCCGAGTGACTGGAGGGAAATTGGCCTGTCTAAACTGTCTAAAAGGTTTGCTTTGTTTAGCATTCTTTCATTTGCATTCCAAATGAGGTTTGAGAGTGAACCGGCCAGGCACAACCAAAACTCATTTGGGTAGAGATAGACATCAGACATGGCTGTCACGCAAGGCTAGTGGAGGAGACGGCTTCTTTTCCGAAGGATCCATGCCACAGACTGCAGGAGACTGAAAGACCAATCACAGCACTATGATTATTGTGTCATTTCATTCTTTGTTCGACCTCACATCAATCATTTTTCTTGACAGAAACAAATATTGAAATGGATGCGCTTTGCCAGAAGCTCACAAGCTTATTTACCTACACATGTTCTGCACTGGAGGGAGAGAGCAGGTGAACATAAACAATGTAAACGTATAGTGACGTGCTGTTTTTCATACTGGTTTGCATCCAGGACTCAGAATGAACACTGGAGATGAGTCATCTCTCGCTGGGGACAAACAAATGATTCTACAAAGTCCACCTGTACTTGGTTTAACTCCTTTAAGTCTCCTAGTTTTGATGTCTTATAAAAACTAATAACCAATGTGTTAGGAGGCAATATACAGTGTGTGGCGTCACAATTGCTACAAAAGTTTGATGTTAAATAATTTTAATGATATACATATTTTTGTGACAGGCCTGATATTATCAATGATTTGAGGCCTCTGGTGTTATCTTCATTGATTGTGTACAAAATAGCAAACAAAGTCAAGAAAATTTGGAAAATCTAGACTGGAAATAATAATTTTCAGTACAACGGACTGTAAAACTGCAGAACATTGCACGACAATATAACACTAAAATATCACTTTTTAGAGCTGTGACTTTGCAGTTATTAAGCCATGGTGCTTATGTGATGCTTCAGGTTCGAGTTTGGCCTGCATCATTGCATTCTTACTCATGATCTTCCTGTTGTTTCTCAATAAATAAAAATACAAAAAACAGCAATAAAACTGAAAATAAAGTTGAAATAAAAAGTCCAATGCTGTATATTAAGACTGTGTTCTTTACAGGGCCCATGTACTTTAACACCTGTTGTATGTTTTTAATGCTTTTGTTTTTTTGGTCCGGGCGACTCCTGGGTAATTACAGAGTTGTGTGTTGCTTTAGCAGGAAATAAGTGCTTAGTGCAGATGGGTCAATGCAATGGATCTTGTTAACTAGAGCCAAGACATAGTTTTTCCTTATACATAAATGTATATATACATAAGAGTAGCTTACAAACCAGCTGCGAAAAAGAAACACACCAAACTACATAAACTAAATTTTTATTAACTAATTTCATTGTTTCAAATCCACTCATTGTTTATCACATTAAGGATCTGGGATTTACAAGATGTTAAGGTTAAATGTCAAAGTTCTAGCATTGGGGTGAAAAAACTTTATACCTTACTTGCATCTTGAAAAGCGGCTGAAAATTCACCAGGGAGGTTTGAGGGGAGACATAAACGAATAAGCAACCACAGCCTTGCTCTGACTTGCCATGTATTATCTTCATTGGATAATTGGCCTCCGGGGACTGTCGGTGTGAGCGTGTGTGTGTGTGTCACAAAGTCTGTCTGTGTGTCCCTAAGGAGCAGTTGCCATAGGTGAGGAAAAAAGAGTCAGACCTCCCAATTAATGATGTACCTTTTCTCCGCAAAACACTAGCTAACGAATCGCACCGGCCACTTCCTGACCACTGATTCACAAACTGACACTAACAAGTAGCCTGCATTAAAATTAGACATTTTATCAGTCTGTATGGACCCTGGAAATCGAAGCCATGACCTTGGTGTTTCTTTGGATAAAATATTGTTCTACCAGTTAAGCTACAGGAAAGGCTTCTTTATAATTAAAAATAACTTTTAATTTTTAGACTCGAAACTAAATCGACAATAATTGATGTCTCTAAGATTTAAAAATACAAAAAGTTTTTAAAAATACAATGTACAATAAATACAATAACTTTTTAGATTATAAACAGTTTTTGGATTATAATAATAGTTATACAAGTCATTCTTTTTTTTTGAATTTCGATAAACACCTAAAACTACAACTCGAAGCACAAAACAACCGAGGTTGGCTGAAAATACTGGATAATATACCACATCAATATCATATGTCATAGTAAGTGACCTCAGTCATTACTGATACGAATGATTCCATTTAAATTCAAAACAACCATTTCCCATATTGCTGTATTGACTTACATCCAACAAAAAGCTTCTCTGCCCAGTACGACCCTCAACAAACCATCAAACACACCTGTGCCGGGCCTGTTTTATGTCAACTAACATAATGAGGGAAAAACAAGAGAGAAGGAGTTTGTTTGGCAAACGAGGCTGTCTGTTGTCTCACAGATCTCCTCTCCTTTTGTTTCTGCTAAAAGCCAGGTCTGTTCGTTCAGCTTTTAGGCACACAGCGTATTGTTAAGCTATGTGTGCTTTTCAGTCTAAGCTATAACCTGCCATTACAACTCCACTGTTATACACCTGCCAGCACAATTATTTGTTTGCTTACTACATTAAAACTTTATGGAGGACATCAGAGGCCACTCTGCCCTATGAGTCAGCATGCATGAAACATAATGGAGATGGATCAATCGATTTTCAGGTTTCGTGCCTTCATTTTTTCCAGTTTATCTCACTGTGGATCTTCCTGTGTGCTTTGTTTTTGTATGAAAAGAGCTCGTGAAATCTGTGTGGGCACAGATGGAAGAGCAACAGAAGGGCTGGTAATGATGCAAGATTTGTTTGTGAGACTGTCTGCCCACAGGGAGCTCTGATCATGGGTAGATCCAGTCATCCACTGACTCCTCCCTACAGACCGGTAACCACGGATGGTGTTGGATGTACAAAGCACAGATCTGTGTTATCCATTCTAGCCAAAGCAGAGAGACTCACAGATAAAAAAGTAGATAAATGCACTTCTAATTTCAATGGAACACGGAAAACCAAGCAGAATGAATTTTATGGAAATGTAAGAAACCATCATTAAGTCTAGGCTGGCCATGATCTTTCATTGTATTCTCATACAATGCAGATTTTCAGAAAAGCTGAAAAATCTGCATGTAAAAACATGGAACTGGAAAGACATTATAGCTATATGTGAATGGGACACAGTTTTAGTACAATTCCCTACAATTACACTGCCTGGCAACCTGTTAACACACACAGTGTGACATCACAGCAGATGATGAGGATGTGTAATCAGGACTCACAGTTCTCACAGGTGATGCTGTTTTCCTTTGGGTCAGATCAACATACACAGTAGTGAGAAACAACAACTAACACATTGATCCACACAGAAATATTAATGGCAAATGAATGACATCATTTCACTGTAAATTATCTGAGACTGACTATGAAACAGATCTTGAATATATTAGTGCTGGATGTTACAGCCAAAGATGAGCACTGACAAATTCACACAATTCATGTTGAATGTAATGATTAACCAAAGTAAAAATAATAAGTAATAATGGTAATAATAATATATATTAATTATTATATTAATAATAGCATTAATTAGCCATTATAAACCCAGAACACAGCAAGGCTAGGTTCAAAGCAAATGCTTTATATGCTGTTCCTGAAGTATATGTTTAAACTGCAGACTGTATCTGTGTCAGCCCACTTCACATCATGTACATAATTCTTTATGAATGGTGAGGAATCAAAGTCCAAAAGCCTCCAGCACCATCTGACACGAAATACTGTCTCCAAACACTGCAGAACATTTGCTGATGTTAATATAACAGCACTATCAGAGCACTCGGCAGTTTTATTGCTGCACAAATACAGCCCGGCAGGCCAATCCGTCTATAAAAAGTCTTTACAACAAAAAGCGAAAGGGAGAGAAATTTAAGATCCCAACATGATCCCAACAAGCCATAATGGAGTTATAGGTCTCATGAAGTTGCCACAAATTTTAATGTTATTAAACCAGACCACAAGGGTTTCGAATAGCATGGCAAAACAGAGCTGGTACGCCAACAGTATATTCTTGTTGGACAACCTCTCTGTGACTTTCCAAGGTGTGCCTGCTGTTTACACAGCAATGCTTTCAAGCTCTCCACATGGATGAGAAGATGTGCATGGATGAAGACATTGTGTGTTAAAAGAAAAAAAATCCACATCATTCAAAGAAACACAAGTGCTGAGGTTAAAAAGGGTTTGTGCTTTCAGACTCAGCAATGCTACAGAACACAACTTATACACTGACTTAATCCTACTGCTAAACTCAGATGCAGATGTTGGTGCTTATGACAACATGATGTTGAATCTTTCAAAGGTTTCAAGTTAACATTGAATGCAAGTGCTGACATTATCTTGTGGATTTCCTCGTTGCTATTTAAAATTCCATTGTGTAAATGTACTTATCTCTTCTATATCATATATAAGTACATCAGTTATCTTTGAACAAGTACAGTACTTCATTAATGTATATAAGCAGTAGAATTAAATATTTGATATAATGTATCCCAGAAATGATTTGCATGTAAATTTAAATCTTCTGCTGCTTTTTATTTTGTTAGTAGCAATGAATACAATGCTACTTTTTAAATCGAAAACCTTACTGCAAAAGTACCTTTTTATTATGCTTCAGAAACAACAAATTAAACCATTTTGAAAATTTACATGTGCTACAAAATAATGTATTTCTATAAAGCAGCTTTGAAAAGATTAGATACAGTTTATATAATGATAAATATGTTTACGGTGCTAGATAAGAAAGTAAATAAGTAAACAACTAACTAATTAAAGCCAACACAAAAGCAGCAAGGTCAGCACAATAAGTAACTATGGGCAACAAAAGCCCGGCAAGTAATAGTAAAAGCAAAAGACAAGAGGAAGCGTTGGATTAACAAATTAAGCAGCTTTTGAGAACTTCCCTAATCGTAACCCCAGGTGACCTACCTCAGAAGCCAACTTCCAACTCCAGGCCTTTCTATCAAACATCATCAGCGGCTAAAAATGTACTACAAAAATAACATGCATACAAATCCATACACAGAAACCAATGCAGTCACTGCTCTAAACTTCAGGTTCTTTCTATGCGTACGAGATGAACCGCATATGCAAGCAAACTCGAGCACTGGGAAAAGATGTTGGGCGTCTATAATGATTGGTTTAAAAAATGCACTAGCGTTATCACCAGAGGTTATGCAAGAACAGTTTGGTGGAAACCTTTGCCTGGTACAGTGCTGGGCCCCTGCTGCAGTCGGCCAAGGAATCCCGCTCTGAAAAATTCTAATTGCCCTTTCGGAGCGTGAATCTGTCAGGCTCACCCAGGATGTACCACTTAGGTTATCACACAAGCTACACACCTCTGCTTTTCTGACATACTATTTTTAGTTTTGAACTAAATCCTCTTCCTGAGTCAGAGGTCATTACTTGAAAGAGGTGATATACAGAGACAGATTCAGTGTCATAAATAACTATGAAATAAAACTATATGGCATAAGTTTAGTTCTGAAAAGGTTTCCATCAGGGCAAAAAATTTGGAAACATTTTAGAACTATTTAAGGTCAGAAATGAAGGAAAGAAAATGTTACTAAAAGAGAAACATTTCACGGCCGCCTTTCATATATTTAGAAAAAAAAAACATTTTCCTTCTCAATGCTACCAGCACACAAACATACATACATACAAACAAGAGAAGCAAAATAAAACAGAATTAAAGAATAAAAGACACACAATGCAATGACTTTGAACACCTCTGTGTCAAAGAGTGTTACGCTCAATGGTGGTAAGGTGAGGAAGACGAGTATCAAATGCTCAGATGAAAGAGGCAGTACAGATTTAGAGCTTTTTTTGTTTCTGTGTGTTCAAAGGAAGCAGCTGCTGACTGCACAGGGCTCAGGTCCTATTCATCTGCAGGGCGAGACAGACGCAGTATCCTGAGGCACAAAAACACACACTGCACAAACACACACTTCAAAGTCTACAGAGACACAGACTGCTGTTGTGTGGTAGACTGCAGGCTTCAGAACTCTGTCATTACTCTAGCTTCACACACAGAAGCCCTGAGCTTGCCCAAAGTCTGTATCATAAAGGTATTTATCACACAGAATATCCTTATTAGTCTGAGGAAAATGTATAAAGGGTTTCAATAAGGGGTCCCATGGTTTCCATATAAAATGTATAAAAACTTTTTTTACTAAAACGCAATGCGTGCCAACATTAATAGATAATTCACCAAAATATATAATAATAAATCAATACATTGATTGTTTTTCAAGCAGTGCTAGCAACAACAAACCACAAGAAAGCAGAAAGGAAGAAATTATTCAGATATTAACAACAAAAGTAAATACTGAGGTCATATGTCAACAGGTGACATGCAAGACCCACACCCAGAGGCAGCCGCCCATCCCCCACAGCCCACCAATCAGCTGCATTTCCTCAGGTGCTTGTTAACATTCAAATACTTCCTTTGTCGTGTGTGTGTGTGTGTGTGTGTGTGTGTTTCATGCATCAGCCTCAGCGAAGCTTCAGTTTATATTTGCAAAGCAAATTACATGCAAAGCAAATCACTATTGTGCCATTATTTAGTAAAAAGACAAATCCATGCCTTATTTCATAATGACCTGCATAACATTATCATTAGTATAGCTAAAGATAAACACATACTCTAAGGTAAATCTTAGAAAATAAAATGGCTGGTATTAAATATTAAATTAAGGATTTACTTAACATCAGAAAAGTATGAAATTCAGCACCTCCTGAAAATACTGACCAGCGTGTGAGCTGAAGGTTAGACAGGAAATGAGGTCAGAGGGGGAAAAGCTTAGGCAAACTTTACCAGTAGCTGAGCCAGTAATGAAAGCTTATTTTTCTATTTTCCTATTCAAAACTATTTGCATAGGCTGTCTGAATGCATGAAGCTCTGTGCCTGGCTGATGCTCTTCAGAATCCCCACGTGCAACCAAACCAACATGCAAAGTCCAACAGAACAGCACCAACCCCCTCCGCAAGAATACACTTGCACTGATAACCAAGATAATATATTGGTACCACCTGCTAATGGCGGTTTGGCTTCTATGCCACCAACACTACACTGATTATAACTCATAAATCTATTTATAAATTTAAAGCTGCAATTCAAAGCTTTCTGTTTAAACATGAACAAAAATCAGTTATTGAGCAAGTACAAAACTGTATCACCACGATTCTCAACCGTAAGCTTATAATAATGATTTATAATTTGAGCTGTCTGGTCTGAATTTCCACAAAATGTTAGTCAGTTCGACTTAATTTCAACATATGCAAAGAAAATTATGTAAAGCAACCTGCGATTTTATGTTTCAAACAGAGATGGCGACAGAGAGGCAAAAGTTGTGGATTGCAGCTTTAACATGATTGCATCTACTAGTGCTACAAATATACACGTAGTCTGTGAATTTTTACCTGACAACAATGGAAGCAAAAGACAAAGCAAAACCCAGATTGCTTTGAGCTTCTGTCCGATTCCCCCAATGACTCCTAATCTACAGGCTCATTTCAAGAGTGATTATTAGTGGACCGATCTAATGAGGGCCATCTGCATCAGAACAACAGGACAGATGGTCCATAGGAAGACATCTCAATTATACAATACACACAGGTAAAAAAAAACACACCTCATTCCAGATTTACCACAAAATCCATATAATGTTGAGCAGGTGTTTGTTCACACTGGGGAACTTTCCACCTTATGTGAGAGGTATTAAGATCTGATCCCACGTTACTCTGGGGATGAAATGCATCTCCAATAAAGTTATCTTCCTCAATGTTTTCCTCACACAAATTCATATCTATTTAACATTCAATACCATGACACAAGATGCTCTCTGTATTGGACATGGAAACAACAGAGTGGCCTATCAGGGGAGGCCAAGAGAAGCAGGATAAAATAAGAGCTTGTCTTAAGAGTGGAGCCCATAAGGGCTTTCAAAGAGCGAGAGTCGTTGCATCAGTCTGTTTTGCGCCATGGTAACAAGGCCTCTCTGGTCTGCTCTATGGAGCGATGCGCACACAAACACGAGTGCTCTCATGGAACCAGGGCCCCTCAGCACACACTGTATACTACATTATCAAACCATGTTAGGCTTAAAATTTTCTAGTCACCTCAATAACTTGTAGTGTGGTATACTTCATCAACAACTATTGTTACCACAACGTTTAAATACTTTTATAACAACAATACATGCCATTTTTATGGTCTCTATGAACTATTTCAATTCTGAAAAACTAAAATTGGTTGCAACAGCTAAAAACATGAATGAACTTGTTGACCTATTTGTTCAAAACAAGAGCAGACCCACGTGACTCACGCTTCATCGTGTATATGGTTGTTTTTATATATAAATCCCATTAGGCCTGTTCATATAATTTTCACTTTTGTTAATGCTTTAAACTCAATATAAATAAATATATAAATACAAAGTATTTTAAAAAACTCTAAGGTAAAGTTATATTAAGTCTACCTTAGTACTGTCCCATGGTTTCCATCACCATAAACCAAAATCAAATTACATTTAAAAACAATCCATCCAAAACTTTATGACCGATCATGACCATATAAGTGACATTTATCTCTGTTTTCATTGCTGGCAATTACCTCATTAAATAAAAAAACAAAAAAATCTGTGTCTGTTTATTTATTGTGATGCTGATTGTGGTTTGTTTATGTATATCCAACATGTCAGTGTTCCAGCCCAACCACGTTGGCCTATTTATATTTTTAAGGTAATTTCTTGTTTTTGTCTAGCACACACTTACATAATTCAGGTCTGGTACAGGCTACAGATGATCCCTTGATGGACCTGGACACAAAAGTTTTCAGGCGGGGGTAACACAGCATGTCACCGGCTACACAGTCGTCAGCTTCCTCTAACATCTGGCGTTATTCATTATTCAGCAATAGCGCCCCCTTCTGGAACCTATGAACACAATAATATGCTAAAGATCATTAAATCAGACCAATGCAATGTTATTATATATGACTAGCAGTTATTTATTTCGTTTTAGAAATATGTTATGTGTCTGTTTAGAAATATGTTACATGTCTACATTGTACAATGTCTAAATTGTTGTTTTGCAATCGTAAAACACAATAACCAATAGAGAAAGCTGAACAAATCTGGCAATGGAGATAAAACAGTATAAATATTCTCTAATATATCTTTTTTTTTTTAAATAGGCGCAGACTTGTAAGATTGACTATTTAAGCATATAGTTTTATGTTTCTAGTACAAATTAAATTGCTTCAATACAAAGAACCGGTTGCAAGCATAAAACAAATATTTACTGACGGATGGATTTATACATTATGATGTATTTCTGCAAAAATTGTTGTTAGCCGACAGAGGGCGACGTGTCTGTTTAGTGACTACAGCATAACGCCGTGTGGATGTGCTTTGTAAATGATAATGTTTTTTAAGACAATTTGTCTGTCGTTTACATATTTGCCCTTTTGTGACATTGTAATTTGATTAAATGTAAAATATTGACATGGCAGCAGATGAGCTGATGATAGCCACGGTCAGATCATACACAGAGCACTTGGCTGTTGAGGGCTTTACAGACACCTGTGCTTAAACCGGTTGGGCTCGTTTTCATAAGCCTGGGCTGAACGTAGTATCAGACACTCAGCTCTAATGACTGAATATGACAGAAATAAACACTGGTTTGTAAATAAAGCATTAATGGTGTGGCCACAAGTCGAACAGATATTTCCATATCAATGCTTTTTGTGCAACATGCACAAACAAGACGTGTTTCATGAACAATAATTTACTGATGTTAAATTGTTAAAATTCGAACCTTTCCTGACAGTAAAAACAAGACCGGCAGCCTCACCTGTGAATTATTTTCCTTGAGCACCTAAATTAACATTGTGAAAAACGTATGCATGTCCCATTTTTCAGATTGCTGAGGGACTGATGCTTAAAACTATATTAAAATCTTGTTTGTTTTTATTTGTTATCTAATCTTTAATATATTTCATTTCATTCTGTTTTACCCTAGGCGTTTTCTTCTTCGAGTTTAGTGTCTTTGCAGAAACATCAGTCAGATATTTATATTTGTTGTCAAATATGTAGCTGATATGAAGTTCCTTTATTAAAAATGTGTGAAAATTTCTGAAAATTGTGTTCTGCACTGTTTACAAATACCTTTGAATTTTCTATGCTGGTTTGATGTTAACAGCCTAATAGTTCCAATTAGAGAATTCAGTAATTGATTTAATTGAAGCATGCATAAATAGACAATATGTTGTGTTTTATATGGTTTATATAGAAAAATTGATTCCAGGTTTTAAATAAAGTCCTGTTGTAAACAAGTTAATGTCTCACACTGACTTAGTAATTGGGCAGTCACCCTAATAAACTAGATTTAGTCTTGTTGAATGACACAGTAATGAAAAAGCATCCCTTTTAAAAACCTACACCTTTTGGTAAACAGTCACTTCACAGTTATGCCAACCCTATAGACACACAGCAGTATCACATATACTGTAAGTAGTACAGTCTGCAGCTGGGCAGGTAAAGCTGCCAAAAACTGTCAAAACTGTAACTATATGGTGACTAGTCACAGCACAAGTTGCTAAAGATAAGTTGGCTAATAACCAAAAGTAATGATTTACAGTAAACCCACTTAATTCAAAAGTCTGCTATACTCTAAACGAATGTGTCATTAATAGAATGTGTCATTATAGAATTGTGACACAAAAGCATAATGTGATCATGCTGTTTAATGTTATTGGTGAGTTTATATGAATGCAACTGTGCAACCATTGAAATAGAAGTGTGGTTAAAAATTTGTACACCACACCCCCAAAATAAAAACCCACTTCTGTGTTTTTACTTACGTTACACTTACATGTTTAAATTTGTAGATGTATTTTCTTGTATAGTGTTTGTTTTCTAGTTTTGATTCCAAACAAGATTGTAAATAAACAGAAGTTTATGGCTTTATTGGCCATAGGACCAAAGTTTGTATGATAAACGTGACTTCCAGCATATGTCATAAATTTATGACCATTATAAAACAATATTTTGTTTGGGTATTTTGTTTTAAGAGAAATCTATGAAAGTATTTTCATAAATGTGGTTTTACTTATTTACTCAAGAGCTACAGAAAAGATTTAAGAGGATTTTAAACAGTTTTATACCAAAAGCACTGCTATAAAAAAAATGTCTCAAAACCTCATGGCTATTGAGGTAAAGTCCTTGTGTATGACAACTAGCCCAGACTCTAAACTATATTTTTATATGAAGTGCAATTGAACACAAATCTTTAATGGAATTACAGACAGAATAGAATTCAACCCTCCATCAATCTCTCTGTTCAGCCTGCAGTGAGGCATTGTGTTGGTTTTCAGTTGATTAAAATGCAGCTCTACCTGTCCTCTGCTGTCAGGATATCAAGGGCATCTTAACAGTCATCTTGGTTGACATCCATAATTATGTGCTGTTTCCTAGCAGGGGGGGTTGGGTAACAGTCGTTGGTTGCATTGCTTAAGACTCAGGTAAGA
>JAZGTK010016945.1:0-12489 GCA_036877625.1 Ambastaia sidthimunki
TGTTATAACTTGATGTCATTTAAAAAGGCCCTTTCTTGTTAAAACAACACTTAGCATTTCAAGGACAAAAGAACATAAAATAGGACATTTATAGAAGCATCAGCAACAGAATATAGAAATAATTATGAATTTAACTGAACAGCCTTGTGTTCTGGTGGTTTGAAACAAAATTTTAACAGATAAATAAGAAACTACAGAATGACATTTAAAACCCTTAGCATTGTATTCAGCTGGTCTATATATGACCAGACACAATGTTGCCTTTGGGCTAAGCCATTAGGTAAACCTTAAAATGTCAGAAAGTTTCTTATGGGTTTTTTATTTCTAACACAGGGATGATAACAAGACAGTGATCTTCAATAGAGTTCTTTGTGGACTTTCTTGAATGGGCTGTGGTTCTTTCAAGTGAAGCCTTCATTTGTAACTTCTGTCATTAAAACAGACTGCCTTATTATTTATTAAACCCTTTCACTAGAGAACAAGGCTTTGCTTCACTGTTTTTGACAATGTGGCTGACCTTTGTTCTAATAAACCCTTTTGTTTTCCCTCATCAGTGATCAACAGCAGTTGTGCTCTGCTGGAACGAGTGGTAGAACATCCTCTAGCACATCCAGACCCTCACCATTCCAGTCCAGAAGAAGACAATGAATGTAAGACACTGATCATTAATTTATTCCCTCAACTGGTTCTTATTACAAACTGAAGAACAGCCACGATACAGTCATGAGAAGAGAAACCAGGCTGAAGTTTCAACAGTTTTATGTTTTTACTAACATTTCTTATGAAGTCTTAATACTTTTTATTAACACTGCATCTCATTGACCCATTTGTTTTAGTAAATTGTAGCTAAATAAAGAAATAGCTCAGCCCAAATTAAAAATTCTTTCTTTATTTACTCTCATGCCCATGATCCAAACCCACATGACTTTCTCCTGGGCCACACAAAAAGTTTTTGAAGATGGGAGTAAATGTCAGGCTGCCATGCTCCAAAAGTACAAAAAAGCAACACAAAATATTCCAAATAATTCTTGTGGTCTTGTGATTTTGTATTTGTGTTCTTTGAGGATCAAACCAGATTTCATTGTTCAGTGCAAATTTTGCATTGTCACTGAATCAGTGAATCAAACTCAAGTACAGATCAGTCTGATTTGTGAAGGAATCATTTCAGATTGGTTTGGTGAGGTGATTGTGTTTTCTCACATGAAATCTCATAAACTTGCACCAAGAAGATCTAGAATCAAATCAAGATTTGAAATAAATAATGGTCCTTTTCTCACACAGTTGTTTTATGGTTTGTGGATTTTTAGTTGTATTACTCCTTCAAACAGAGTATTTCTTTGTTTTCTTCCTGTTTCACTTTATTTATTTCTTAAATAGGGTTTGTCAGTTCAGTTCAGTTCAGCACTGAACTGAAAAAAAACTTTCCAGGAAACCTTTGTGGAATATTTTGGTTGAGTCCCAGTGGGGCTCTGTGGTTTCCCTTTTTGTGGTCTTTCTTGATCAATAGCTTGCACCACTTGCATGTGTCTTTCTACTGCAAAGCCTGATGACAAACAGAAAGCCCTCAATAAATTCTCCTGCCTGCCCAAACGGACATACCCATGTATTGACTATTTCACTTTATTTTAATGTTTTGCATTTTTTAAGTAATTTAAAGGAAAGGCAAGGGGTGGGAAATCATATTTTATTACAACTTTTATTTCTGGAATTTAGTTTTTTTTGAGAATCTGTTTATAAACAAGGTCACTTTTCTACTCATTTGTAAAAATAAATTGCATACTATATTATTACATATTATATAACTATAATGTTTGAAATGTATTAGGCAATGCTTTTTTTTTCCAGCACCTACCATCTACATTTCCAAATGCTTGTGTCCCTATAATTATTATATTATATTTTCTTATTAGCTTCATTATGTTTGTCATTCATTCTCATGACTTTATTTCCATATAAGTGGTTTCCATATAAGTTTAGGTCATAATTTTGGCACTGCGGTGTGACTTGTGATTTCCCTTTAACTCCCTGACATACCGTCACTTTATCCCTCTACAGTTTCCTACTGTGATTTTGAATCTTCATGTTCCTGGACCTTATCCAATCACAGCACAGGAGGGGACTGGTACGTCACATCACCACAGCAACAGAGAGCCAATAGATGGGGTGTCCAACCAATCAAAGATCATTCCACTGGAAAATCTGAAGGTACAAATGATAATTTCTCAGTATAACATTATCATTAGCAATCCTATGATATTACACAGACTTTGTTTTCCTTGAACAGGTCATTATTTGTTACTAAAGCCCAGCTCAGCTCATGTGGCTGCTGGCAGATGTATTTTCCACATCACCAGTCCTGTAGTGTTCACCAGTGGGCCACTGTGCCACCTCAGACTCGCTCTCTACCAACCAGAGCCACACACAGGAAATGTCTCCGCCTCTGTGAAACACACAGACTCCTCTGACATCACACCAGTAGCTCTTACACTCAATAGAGGAAACAGCAGGTGAGCACAGAGCTTCAGTCCTATAAGCCTTCACATTCAACTATAAGGTCAATAAATTCCTTTAAACTCTTATTCTCAAAACAATTTAAAATTCCTTTTTGGGAATAAGTAATAAGTATGTAAATCAGTAAATGTTTAAATATGAATTTACTCTGGCCCTAAAAAGTATTTGGACAACTAAACCACACTAACAATGTATACATTTAAAAATTACTATTTACTGTAAAAAATTATATTTGTAAAATGTTTTGCTTGAAAATTGTGTCTATGCTGTTTTATATTAATTTGACATATTGACATATCGTTGTGTAATGCAAGTGAAGCGATCCATATAATTGACAGCCACTTATTTACTCAGTAAACTTTTACAAGGTCAGCAGTGTACTAATACTACTTAAAGACTTTAACAAGTAAAAACATTTTCTACTTGTTTATATCATGCAACTAACAGTATTTGCATGCACTGGCAACGTTGCAACAGATTTGATTAACGCATCATAACAAGCAGAACTGACGTATTGCAGAGATGTTGCTGTAAAAAGTGCTTTACTTACAAGCAGACGAGGACAAAGCGACGTTTGGTAACTACAAGGAAAAAATGGCGTCCAAAAGGCTTTTGTTATGGAGATTGTCATAGCTATTGATTTTCTTATGCCGGGCACATCGCGAAACAAGATGGATGAAAGCATTTTGTTGCTAAAAGTAGATGCTGATATTTCATTTGGCATAATTGGTTCTGACAGAGGGCTTGGAATAGATTGTGATGCAATGCAATTTGGAATGGAGCAGTACAATCGTGATGAAGCTAATACACTTTTACTCTCTGCATTCAACTGCGTGGCTCCGAGCCTAATAAATCAGAGGTTACGCCATGGAGCGTGGTGTATTATACAAATCACATTTCTAATGCTGTTTTTAAGCCAAACTCAGAGAGCTTAGTTTAGCTTGCATTAACTCCCCACTCTCCACTTGACAAGCCTCTATACATCTAATTAAGTTAAAGTTCAACCAGCTGACCTTGAACCTGAAGCAGGGTACTGGAGTATGGCAGGCTTAACATCATTCAAAATATCTACCTACAATTTAAATACAAATGTTGTTAAATGTGACCACTAAGGTTTGTTTATTTTAGTACAAATATGCAGGAGTATAATGTTGTATATATGTTGTTGACTTAAAATTGTGAAACACATTCTTGCTCTGCGGCTTAGGGCACAGTGGGAGGTGCTGGAGGCTCTGATTGGTCAGTTTGATGAGCCCTTTCAGGTGACAGTACAATATTCTTCCTGTAGCAGTCATGGAGTTGGATTTCTGGCAATTGATTCGCTGGAGCTAAAGGACTGTGTCACGGGTAAGTGTGTATTATATTTTCCAAATCAGCTCAATTTACATTAACATTTAACATTACATATACATTATATATATATATATATATATATATATATATATAAATATATAGTACTTTTGACGATAAATCTTTATGTTATTATGTCACTCTGTATATCACAGGTGATGATGATTTGCAGTTCAGTCTAGACTGTGAGAGTTACTCATCATTTCACTGTGACACTGGGAGCTGCATTGAACAAAAACAAGTGTGTGATTTTCATACTGACTGCCCATATGGAGAGGATGAAGGATTAATATGCAGTAAGTAAAATAAAAAGAGTAACAAAATAAAAGAGATGTTAAATATTTTATGACTTCTGGAGACGAGTATTTTCTATTAATTACCTTGTTACTGTTAACCAACACTGTTCTGCCCAGAATTTAAACATATTTTAACGGTCTAATGCAATCAGTAAGCATGTCAGAAAATGCTAAAATAAAAAGCTATAGTACTCATTTAGTCTTTAAAGCAGACAATGTTTAATCTTTAGGATTCATTTTTAGATTATTAGTAATAAACTGTTTATCTTTCCCATCAGCATTTAGTTTATGTTAATTGAAACATTTCTTTGAAAGGTCGCCGTTAAGCTATAAATCCTTGTGAGATTTGCAAAATCATTCTCGCAAATTTGCATTTTGTTGAGAGTGCACAATTCCAGGGAGATCAAAAAGTGGGCTGTTGAGTACCTGGCTGGCTGTGTGTCGCTCACATTAGCTGTATTAAATCTTAAGGCCATGATAAATTATTAATCTTTTTCACTGGAGGTGCTGGATTAGCAAACTTTATCTGTCAGAGTTTCCACTGAGTAAAGAGCTTCACAAAGAGCCTGGAATTCATCAATGTTGATTTTCCTCTGGGAAAACAATTTTCATGTTTTTTTATGTGTTTAATCCTCACCAGTGTCTGTGCTATGGATAAGTTGTTAATTAGCTGATGTGTAAAAAAATTTAATAGATGTTAGTAGAATATTTATCACACAATACTTATAAATAACAGAAGTAATAAAAGGCTACATTTTCACACAGTCTATATGAAATGTTTTGGCATTCAGGTAATTATTATTCTAGAACAGAAATATTGTAATTCATTTAAGTGTGTAATTCAAACAGCAATTGACACTGAATTCGTGCTGAAATAAATGCATTTTGACTCCTTATTTATAAATAAGTACTGTACTGTATGCTGTCTAAACCCAAGAGTTGTATCTATCTGTACCAAATATCCAAAGACGTTTCAACATTTCCACTATGTCTGAAGCACCCTTTAGAAAATTATGAAAGTAACTCCAACAAGCTTGTTAACTTTATCCATGGCATTCCTAAAACAGGTCCTCCTAAACATACATGAGGAAAATCTGTTCTCCACTCTTCACCCAACATTAGATGATTTGATTTAAGTTTCTGTTTGCTGGCAATGTTTAAGTTGCAAAATAATAAGAACGGTATTCAGGTGTAACGCTAATTAGGAAATTGTCTTAATTAAACTGTAAATTTGGGGGTTAATGAGTTGTTTTCTTTTTTCTGAGCAAAATGTAAAATTATATGTGATTCAGTAAAAATATTTAATGCCTCACAATGAAACACACACCAGCAAGATTTTTCCAGCAAGAAATTAAATGACAGCTGTTGGATTTGTGCATATTGTAGTCCCATGAGAGTAACATCTGGAAAACAATCCACTTTTTCCTGTCCCATGTTACCATAATTGGATAATAATAATTGGATTGTTGTTGGAAGCAGATGAAATTGGAATAGTGTGATGCTTGAATACTGTCATAAATTGTTTCTCAGTTTGGCTCTTAGTTATCCAGATCATAACAGAGTATTCCAGTAGATTTATTCTGGTCAATTGAATGTGTTTTTTCAAAGGACAGCGAGAAAGGGACACTTTTTGACAAATAATGCAAAAAATAACGAATGCACCAATATCATTATGAAAGAATATTTGAAGTGACTGTCTCAATTCATAGCGTAATGTAAATGAGAACATTTTTTAATCTAGTAATTTTAACAGCCTTATTTATTTGGGCTTCTAGAACTTTGCTAATGTTTGTGGGCTCAAATCAGCCGTGTTCTGTGTCTACATATTTTCCATATGTTTCATAATTTGCTAAATGTATTTGCAGACGCTTTACCATTGGGTTCATACTGTTCGTTTGAGTCGGGCACTTGTGGATGGTTGGTGTCTGATACACAGTCCTCATGGAAACTATTGAGTGGAGAACAACTATCTGAAAGCTCTGAGCTATTGGGCACAACACTGCAAAACACGAAAGGTAAATGATTTTTAGTTTGATAGCTCTGTCATTACATTTTTGTTGGTGAATTATGAATTGTTTTGTATTTCATAATAGTTAAAAAAGAGTCATTAGAAAAAAGATACTGTTTGCTTGTATTAACTTTTGACATGTTTGAAAACTGTTGCCTGTTTAACACAAAGCATATGGGTGGGGAATATTCATTTAATGAATAAGACACAAGAAAAAGTGACATCAAAATGATGCACATAAGATTTTAATTGGCTTGAGCTTGTGCAAAAAAGTCCAATTATAAAGACAGAATTATGTCTCAAGGTAATTGAACAAGTTTTCATTTGAAACTACAGGTCTGTGACCTTAAATGCTTTGCTCTCCCTGTGCGCTCATAGACGTTTTCTGATGTTTTCTCATCATATGAGGGTGAAACGGGGTCATGTAGTCCCATGCGTATAAAAAGATAAAGCCTGTATTCTTCTTTCTGCAGACATAATTCGGAAAGCAGTGCTTTAAGTTACGAACGTGACCATGGGGACTTTTTTATGCTAATGGTGCATTCCAGCATATTTGTTGTAGAAATGACTTTCATGGTGTGCTCATGGCATCTGGGATTGTAACAGGATAGAAATTATATCCTTGAGAGAAGTGTGTGCTGATTTCACATCTGTAGCAATATTGTTCCATTTAGTTTTCTCTGTTCTTGAAGAGAAACCAACTTAACTTGTTATTTATTTAACCAACTCGTGATTGTTATTTATGAACTCTAGTTCCCTACATCTCCAAAGAACTGTGTGAGCTGTATTTAAGGGTTACAATACTTTAAAACCCATTGGAAGACTTTCAATAGCTCCTGTTAAGTTTTTCATTAGTAAGCAGTACCTTATCTTATCACTCTGTGGAGTACTAATGCTTTCTCGCCTCAGGGCATTTCCTTTTCTTCAAGGTCAAAGGTCACAATGATGAAAGTGATGTGCTGATTCAAAGCCCTGCTTTTCCCTCAACTACATCCAATCAGGAATGTCAGGTAAAAGTTTATGTTGTCAAAGTTTTGTATGAACTATTAATATGCTGTGGGCGTGAATACCTTGTGGATGCTTGTTGAATTATTTTATAGGGTGTTAAATACGGTAAATAATTAATTATGCTCGAACCTTAGAAACCAATATTATATTCCTCTATAATATATTCACATATATTATATCCACAGGAAATTCAGGGATAGTCCAGCAAAGTGAAAATATTGCCATTTTTTTACTAATAATTTATTCTTCCATACAAATAAAAGTGACTAATAGTTAAACAAACTAAACAGCTCTTTGGTGTTTTAAGTTATGTGGGAGTGGAACAACATAAGTAAATGATGACAGAATTATATATAATATAACTTTCCCTGTAAAAGGGTAATTTCCCTGTGGCACAAGAATGTATTTTTTGAAGGTTTATGGACAAACTTTTAGTTAATTATCCTTGAAAAATGTGGGCACAGCATAATCTCCAAACAGCTTACAAGCAGCATAAGTCTAGTTTATCTTTCAGGCTTTCAGGTGTTGCATGAATAAAGTGTTTGCCTATGACATCTGGTCTTGTACTTCATTAGTTGCTGATATTTTCTGTGCAGTTGCGTTTTTCCCTGTACCTGTATGGAGACTTTAATGGAACAGTTATTTTGTCAGTGGTGGAAAATGGAACCTCATCACCTGCACTTGTGTGGAAGAAATCTGGAAAGTGGAAGGATAGTTGGCACAATGTCAATTTGCCGATTACAAAGATCTTAAATGGGTGAGAGATAATATATGATTGATATTAATACAGACATGTACAGTACATGGCCTAAAGTATGTAGACACCCAAATAACACACCCATGTGTGCTTTTGTGATTATTTAGTTTCTAAACCATTAGCATTTATAGGGAGCTGGTACTTACTGTGTTCAGTAGGGTTCAGATATGTTCAGGTCAGGCTGTTAGTAATGTAGCTGAAACAGGTCATTAGAAAGAGGCGTCAAACTACTTTTGGTCATGTACTGCAGTGTGTTACACATTGTTGCTTTTGAACTTTACTCCATTAGTCAATTATGTTTTCCATTTTAACAGCTACATTTACATAAGCAAATCTAACTTGATTTTTGCCCTTGTTAAAACATCATTTGTGATTTATTTCACTACAGGTTCTATCTCAAAGTGCAGGCCGTATGGGCGCCTGGTTCTCAGGCCGACATCGCACTGGATGACATTTCATTAAGTGCAGGGTGTTTTAAAACAGGTAACATTTCTGTCTCCTACACATGCGCACATAAGTTTGAGTGGACATAAAGCCATCCATTGACTTATTGACTAACAAATAAAATCTATTTGTTACGGTTCACAAGCATATTGACCATAGCAGAGTTTTAAACAGTTTTAATGATTGCATCCATCCAATAGGATGTGTTTAGCATAAGGATGAGACAGATGGAAATTTTAAATAATGCATGCACTGTCTAACCACTGTTTCCAGTTACTAGTGAGAGATGGTTATCATAATGTTGTTAATGTACAGTAGTACTCAGCTTGACTGGATTTTATTAAGGGATAACCAATTATAAGACCTTTTTATTTGATTTGTCATTCTGTAAACCTGCACGCATAAGTGGTCGTCATTACAGGTCATGTGATGATGGGAACCCATTTAACGCAGTTACTCCCCATTAAAATTTTGTGCAGGGCCCCATTATTTTTAGTGAGAGATCTTTTCTTACATTCACAGAGTAAGATCAGATGTAGTACAATACATAAATTATTCAGCTGTTTTTCTTCATTAACTGTGTGCTCAGTTCTGGGAATGTTTTACAAATTTTGCAAGAACATTTGGTTACAGCGTTTACAATATTAAACAAAAAAGGGTTTTCCTGAATGTTCTTTCCATGCAGTGGTTTACCACAGGAATTGGATTGAAATTTGAGGCTCCAATGAAAGTGGATATTTATTGTCCTTATTAATGTTTCCCATAATTGGTTCCTTTGTACAATTGAACTATTTGCTCTATTTAGAATCACCTCTGTTCTAGTTTTCTTTCTTGACCTCTGATTGCTCTTCTTTGTTATATTTTGCTCACTGACTAGCTTCATTCTCCACCACAATCATCTACTCATTTAATAACTTATGTGCTAAGCCTCAGACTTAATCTTTTATTCTCTCTTTGACATGCATGGTCTTCTTTATTGTTGATCTTTTGTTATTCTCAAATGTATTCTTAAAATGAATGTTCATGTAAAATATTCAAAACCAGAGTGGTGTAGTGGTTGAGTTGCGAACCTGATTTGTAAAATTAAACTGAAACTGCTCGGTTTTATTCTCAATAACAATGACACAAAGCCCAAAAATACAAAGGGAAAGGTCATGCATCCCACATAAATTTAGTTCTTCTCTGTTCTCTTCTTTTTTTCTGTGCCTGGTTTATCAGATTTAAATAAATTCCTTATGGATAACAGATCTTTAAGAGTCCAGCTCACCAAGGACCATAATTTGTGGTCCAACTTTGATTTGGATGACAACAGTCCTCTACCAGAGCCCTCAGCATCAGGTATACTGTCCTTCAACCCATATAACCGTATATGTCATTTGTCACTTCCCTGAAATCTGACCCATCAATTCATTAACTAATTAGAACCTGTCATATAGGATGCTATAAGCTGCTTGCACAAACAGATCCATTAGTAAAACACCATAAATTGTTTCAGCATCACACAAGGCCATCAGCCCCTAAAGAGTAGTAAGTCAAAAGAAAAATGTTGTGGAATGATACCAATGGTTTTTATTTTCAGAGGTGTCCCTCATGACATGGTTGTTTACTTCCTGTGGAGCAAGTGGACCTGTAGGTCCTACTCAAGCCCAGTGTGACAGCGCTTACCGCAACACCAACATCAGCGTAATGGTGGGAAAGGAAGACCCTCTCAAGGGTGTTCAGATGTGGAGGGTTCCGGCTACCCAAATGTACAAGTATGATCAGAAGCCTGAAATCATTGATTAGCATTAACCCTGCTAAAACAACTAGCTGGATGTCCATTGTGCAAAAAGCAAAAACTGTACAAGTTATCTTTGGATGAGTTCACATGATCTGTGTCACTGCATGTTGAATGTTAAAACACTTGTTTATATTTAAATTAGAATATTTATAGTAGACATTTATTTTAGGTTATAGGTCCAAAGCTGAAACTCCTTCACTGCTGTTCTGTATAGATTAGGATGAATTAGCATACACCACAAATGAATTAGCATACACAAAAATGTGATCTCCAAATGTGACTCAATTGTGATTTGATCACATAATATTTTAGACCCCACTTGAGACTAGTGGGATCTATAGTGCAGCTGGCATGCATGCACATTAAAGTGGAGTTTGTTTTCATAACTCTGTCTTTCTATTGCTGTCTTTTTTCCACTGTCTCACTTCAGAAAAGCAGCACGATCTATGACTCAGTGGCTGTAGGCACGGATACATTTTTCTTGTACTCTGCTTAATCTGGCCCCTGTGTAGTGATGCCTTTGAACTGATTTAGGATGATTATAGAAGCTAGTCATGGGAACTCATTAAAAGCTCCAAAACTGTTCGGAAAAAGCATGCGGAAAATATGTCACATATTCTAACAGATGAACCTACATAAAATGATGATTCCATGATTATTCCATTCCATTTACTGTAGTATTCCAGAATGGAAAACCATTCAGATCAGATCAGACCCAGCCTATCCTTAATTAGTAGGCTAAACATTTCATTGTGTTGTAATATGTGTTGCAGTGCCCTAAGTGCTGACTGGTCTTACCAACAAAAGTCCTTTATTTCTCTTGGGACAGGAAGTTTTATCTTCCTTATACAACGAAAGGGAATTCTTTTATAATAAAATTTTAGTGCTAACCCAACTTAACCAAATTTTTCTAATGCATACTCAGTGTATTAAAATAATGAAGTATTATATATTCATAGGACTTATGTTTATGATTTTAGGGCTACTAATGTATGTATAACATGTTTGTTTCCATGTCCTAGGAATTCAGATTTATTATTAATTCATTGCTGAATAATTTTTAATTCAGTGCATGATGAACGCTAAGGGAACGTCCCAATTTTCCAGGATTTCAGCATATGGAGCCGCAGGAGGCAAAGGAGCAAAGAACCATAACAAGCGTTCACATGGTGTAATCATCTCAGCCATCTTCCCACTGGAGGTTGGAGATATACTCTACATCCTAATTGGCCACCAAGGGGAAGATGCCTGTCCAGGGGTGAGTGTTAACATTCTTTAAAACAGGAAATCAGTCTGGGCCATAGTGTCCACTGTTTTATATTTATGAATATCTTTCTCTCTCGTGTATGTCTTCTTTGTGAATTTATTTACAGAGGAACTCCCTTACCCATAAAATCTGCTTGGGCGAGTCTTCTATTATTGAGAATGGTTTGGACAGTGATGGTTTAGCTTCCGAGTGGGCAGGGGGTGGAGGTGGTGGTGGGGGAGCAACATACATTTATCGAGTAAGATCTTACTTTTTCTCTCCTTTCTTGTCTTGTATCTATAAACACATCCATCACACTCCTGCGAGTCCCCTTAAGGAGACCATGTGGACAGTCTAGATAGTGGCTGTCTAGCAAAGCATTTTTGAGACATGCTGAAATAATTTAAAGTTGTCTGAATTGGAACACTGAAGGCCGTGAGGGCCTGTCTGGAATCACGGTACGGTTTCTGTTTACTGGGATTAAAAAACACTTTTTTGGGATGTCTGGGGGCAGATGGAGAACGGGGAAGCAGTCCCATTGCTGATTGCAGGAGGAGGAGGAGGAAAGGCCTACCTGGAAGATCCTGAGAGCAGCCTGGAGCAGATGTTCCTGGAACAGTATGAGAATGAGATGGAAGCCGCAGGTGTCAATGGCAAAACTGGAGCAGCAGGTCTTTTTCAAGCACATCTCACACCCAATATAAACAAGTTTAGAAATATTCTAGAAATGATCTAGTTTTATGAATCACAAATAAGACACAAATAATATTTTTTGTGATTTTGTAAAGTGTGTGTTTTTTTGAGGTTGGAATATTTTTGCAGTTGCATTTCCTGATGCTAGTTGTTTAAATATTTATACATTTTTGAACTTGCTGAAATTTTAACATACTTTTTAATGACTCTTGCACAGTTTGCTTAGCAATACAAGCAAACGTTATAGATGTTTTAGCTTTTGTCTACATATAAGCATAAGAGCATGTCCAGTCAATCACCCATATCCTGAAATACGGTCAGTTACTGGTCTCAGTAACTGGATGTTTACTTTTTTGAGATTAAAACCTTCTTTGAATGCTTAATTTAAATTTGGAT